>SSNS01000155.1:1043176-1053320 GCA_006937985.1 Aphyosemion australe | reverse complement strand
CTGGCCTGCAGAGAAGTTTGTTCTGAAAAAGTTCTTTAATGTCATTTTCAGCCGCGCTTTGAGTAACAGTAGGGAGAGGTGAGCCTGTCCTTTGCTGCTCAAGAGCTGAAGACAGATATGTGACCATTTCAGGACAGATAAAATATCCAGCTCCAGCCTCGCTTCAGCGTCCATGATGAGAGCGCTTCTTTCATGACAATGACCCGCCCTCGAACCTTTCAGCCAATCACAGAGCAGTAAGATGTTCTGCCTTCCGTTTCAACCAAACTGCCTTCCGTTTCCACTATACTTTCTCTCACATGCATACATTCTCCTCTCACATTCATATATTCTCATTCACGCGCGCGCGCACACACACACACACACACACACACACACACACACACATTTCTTTCTTCATTTTCACATTTATATATATTTTATCACTGATATTCTTATAATGTCAAACCAGAACGTGTGTGTGTGTGTGTGTGTGTGAGAGAGAGAGAGAGAGAGAGAGAGAGAGAGAGGGAGGGAGGGGGAGAATGTATGTGAATGTGAAGAGTATGTATATGTGTGTAAGTGGACAATATAAGTGTGTGTGTGGAAAACATGTGTGTGTGTGTGTAAAGAATATAGGTGTGTGTGCAGAGAATATATGTATGTGTATGTAGAGAATATATGTGTGTGTGCAGAGAATATATGTATGTGTGCAGAGAATATATGTGTGTGTGCAGAGAATATATGTGTGTGTGTAAAGAATATATATGTGTATGAGTGTGGAATGTGTGTATGTATGAGAAGAATGTATGCGTGTGTGAGGAGAATATATGTATGTGTGTGTAGAGAATATATGTGTGTGTGTGTAGAGAATATATGTGTGTGTGCAGAGAATATATGTATGTGTATGTAGAGAATATATGTGTGTGTGCAGAGAATATATGTATGTGTGTAAAGAATATATATGTGTATGAGTGTGGAATGTGTGTATGTATGAGAAGAATGTATGCGTGTGTGAGGAGAATATATGCATGTGTGTGTAGAGAATATATGTGGGTGTGTGTAGAGAATATATGTGTGTGTGCAGAGAATATATGTATGTGTATGTAGAGAATATATGTGTGTGTGCAGAGAATATATGTGTGTGTGCAGAGAATATATGTGTGTGTGTAAAGAATATATATGTGTATGAGTGTGGAATGTGTGTATGTATGAGAAGATCGTATGCGTGTGTGAGGAGAATATATGTATGTGTGTGTAGAGAATATATGTGTGTGTGTGTAGAGAATATATGTGTGTGTGCAGAGAATATATGTATGTGTATGTAGAGAATATATGTGTGTGTGCAGAGAATATATGTGTGTGTGCAGAGAATATATGTGTGTGTGTAAAGAATATATATGTGTATGAGTGTGGAATGTGTGTATGTATGAGAAGATCGTATGCGTGTGTGAGGAGAATATATGTATGTGTGTGTAGAGAATATATGTGTGTGTGTGTAGAGAATATATGTGTGTGTGCAGAGAATATATGTATGTGTATGTAGAGAATATATGTGTGTGTGCAGAGAATATATGTGTGTGTGCAGAGAATATATGTGTGTGTGTAAAGAATATATATGTGTATGAGTGTGGAATGTGTGTATGTATGAGAAGAATGTATGCGTGTGTGAGGAGAATATATGCATGTGTGTGTAGAAAACATATGTGTGTGTGTGTAAAGAATATAGGTGTGTGTGCAGAGAATATATGTATGTGTATGTAGAGAATATATGTGTGTGTGCAGAGAATATATGTGTGTGTGCAGAGAATATATGTGTGTGTGTAAAGAATATATATGTGTATGAGTGTGGAATGTGTGTATGTATGAGAAGAATGTATGCGTGTGTGAGGAGAATATATGCATGTGAGAGTAACAGAATAAATTATGGCTTACACGGCCCCTCATACTCTGGGGTGTTTATACTCAGGAGGAAAAGCCTGCGTTACATGCTGTTGTTTTGTTTTTTTCTGTCTTTCTTTTTGTTTTAGGATATATTACAGAAAAGATCATTCTCAAGGGCAATTTGGTGGTAATATTTTGCCTGCTGTGTTAGCACAGTTCATCATAATGATGCACAGCCCGGGCGAGTTATTTTAGAAAATGTATTCATTTCATTACAGCGTGGAGTTAAAAAGATCCCCTCCCGAACTTCGTTATTAAAAACGAAGTTAGTAAGAGGCTTCAGAAGAAAGAGTGAAAGGCAGCTGACAGTTATTTCCTTCTGTTGTAAAAGCGATAATAAGGAGGTATTGCCGGCAACAAAGAGACACACTTATAGAAGATGTAGTAGTCGATGGAAAAAGTAAATGGGGTTTCCAAATTTGAATATAAAACCTAATTATTCATGAGTCCACAATAGAGTATATATAAGGGCTACTCAAAAGAAAAAACAGAAGAAATATGATTTTCCACACAGTTTCGATATTAAAGTAATAAAGTCAAAATACAAAAAAAGAAAAAATATTGATACAACTGTCAAAATATTTCAAAGATGAAGTAGAAATGATTAAAATGAAGATATTTTAAGCTTAAAATGGGAATTCGACAATAATGCCTTTTAATAAATAGGGAATTATTTTAGCTCATACACCATAACTTGTGTCTGGAGCTGCACAAAACCAGTAAAAATACTTTCTAGAGAGGCAGCTTGAGTTTCTAATATAAAAGGGTTTCAGGTACATGTTTGAGACTCTTATTGTGAAGGAATGAAGGTTTGTGCACTTGAAAGAGTTAAAGACTCTTTATCCCTGATTTCCAGCCAATGAAGACTTTCTCAGACTAATTTTTTGGTTGACTATAAAAGTTAAAGTAACACAGAGCAGTTTCCTGCTCCTCCGCCCTACTGGTTGAAAGTGGAATTACAACTACAGTACACAACCCTGCTGCAGCCTGCTGTAGCTAGCGCTAACAACAAGCTAACACTAACATGAGCCAATTAATAATAAGATAAACATGAAGTAAAAAGATCCACACTGTTGGACAAAAAATATTATTACTTACAAGTCCAGTAGCAACAAAGCCAGGTCACCATCAGTCCGTGATTTTTAGCCTTCTTTAGCTCCTCAAGCTAGCGTAGGCCGTGCCGATGTTCACTCTGGTTTTAGCTCTTTGCTTCACCTCCAAAGACATTACTCTGTTACTTTTACTTCCAGGTTCCGCCATGATGCCAACAGAAAAAGTAAACTTCTTTTTCTTCTTTCTGTGCTTTTTATTGACAATCAGCAAACTGAAAATGCTAACTGTTAGCATTACAGCTAACAGCCGTAAAGCAGGCATAAGAGCACCCCCTAGAACACCTAACCGCTCCACAAAACTATCTAGTGTGGATTTTGGTCAGCAGAGGGCTGCAGAGTGGTGTCAGATATGAAACTGGTCAAGTTTCTAACTCAACAATCACTGAGATCAACGTTAAAGCTCTAGCTTAACGTTTAAAAAAATGATCTGTTGTTACTTTAAAGGCAATTTATATGGAGTTTGGAGTGTTTGGGGATAATATTGACCTAAATTTCTGTCCAATATTTGTACAATTCACTGAGTTATGAACACTTTTGTATTTGCTAATGTGGGTTAGCTGCGGTAGCCATGTTGGGATAGATTTGTACCAAAATCTGTCCAATAAAATGAGATTTTTTTTGCTAACTAAGACACACATAGATATGAGCAAGAACATTTCCACCCTTCTTTCAGTGGCGAGCAATTGAGTTCCCTTCATCATCCTCAATTCAGTCTTAAACGCTCTTTTAACTTCTATCTCAAAACAAGAAAACAAAAAGTAAGCCATCATAGTGCATCAGTGACAAACATCTTGAGACATTTTCTGACAAATTTTGGAACTAGGAAAACTGGTGCAGCCTCGATGTTTACTGCAAAACCCCCTTTTTTCAAACCATTAGATAAAAGCACACCAGTCCTTATCGTCTAAGCAAATAACTGACATTCTTGCATTTTCTTTCTATTTGTTGCCTCATGTAACTTCATTTTCCAAGCAGATTTTTATGCTTTACATCATTAAAGGCCTGTTTGAAGGATGGAGAGTGAGGCACCGATTGAAGGACACATTTCAAACATTTATTTATTTCATACAAAAGGAAAAAATGTTTATTTTAAATTACGATTATATCACTCTCATTGTGAGAGAAAAAGGGCTTTATTTGTTGTTTTTCTTTCAGCTGCTTTATAAATCAGTTTTATGGAGGACGTTTCCATTTATCAAATGGTCAGAAATGACAAAAATGTTTAGCCCACACAGCCTTATTGCCTTCAGTGTACACAGACTGGTTGTGCTTTGTGTTGTGCGTCGGCCTCGGAGGACTCGTTCAGAGCCAGAAAAACCTGCCGTGTTGAACTGAGACTTTCTGTATGAGCCTTCCACCTTTACATCAGCTGTAATGGTGCACCCAGTATAATATTAGACTCAACAACAGGAACAGAAATTGGATGAATGGTGACCAATGCAAATGAGCACACCTATGCAAACGAGTCGGGTTATCATTACACGGGAATTAGCTTAGAGCCTCGACCTTTGATGAGTGACACTTGTGGCTGGATGGGAGGTTATTCACTCACTCAATGAGATTACTCTCCAGAGCACCTTCACATTATAATGAGGAGAGCAAAGCAATTATATTTAAAGATAATCAGACGTGTTAACTTCTTCAAATCTATTTTTTTCTCTTTCTCTAACTCTTTAAAATGAGGCGTTAACGGAAGTGAGCATTTTGAAAACTGGATTGTAAGTCATTATGATTTAGTCTGCATAAAATTAAATGGAAATTAGTTAAAATATGCATACTTATAAAATAATACACGCATATTTTACAGCTGTTTGCCTTCACAAGGTTTTCTGCAGACTGCATGGTGGTAGAGTTGGTATCAATGTTGTCTTTCAGGAAGAAGGTTGCAGGTTGTGTGTTTTCCCCATGCATGCATGGGTTTTCTCTCCATTTTCTTCCACAGACCAGAAACATACATGTTAGGTTAAACAGTTACTCTAAATCATCACTGAGTCTGAGTGAGTGTGTAAATTTTTTATTTTGTATTGTTTGCCTCAGCAATGGACTGGCTACCTGTCCAAAAGCCTTACTGTGCAGCGCTACATTGAGTTTATTTCAGGTATTCATCATATAAATTTGCAGCGTTGGTCCTTCATTTTATTTCATTTTGGATGTTTTGCTCCCTCAGCTAGTTTGTTACACCTTCAAATTTGGGACTCAGTGCTTTATCATGCTGAAAAAGACATCGCTGACCACCAAACTGTTCTTGGATAGTTGAAGGAGTTCCTCTGGGAGGATGTTTCGATACCATTCTTTTTTCATGGCTGTAAGTCCACTCGCTTGACTGAGATGCAACCAACACAAAAATGGTATTTGGATGCTTTAGTAGGACATATGACTGATGGGATGACTCTGCTTTTCTTCTCCAGACAATCTGTCTTCTATAAACATTCTGAAAGAGTTTTATCTGAGAAAACCACTTCTTTGCTGCCCTACCTGGTTCAACTTCAGAAGATGCTTCTGGACTTTCTTAGGTGCCCTGAAGTCTTCTTCACGAATGCTATAGAGAAAGGATTCTGAGACTTCTGTTATTTGTGGTGGTATAAAGGGACTTGGCAATGCATTCCATTTTATTAGATCACTGGTCCAGATCCATCAGGTGTTTATGCAAACAGCCCTCAAAGAAACTGAGGCAGCAAATGTGACAATTAATACTTGTGTTGTTCTGAAAACCTTTAACTTTAGCAAATGAGCAACACTTTATCTTGAGAGAAGTGAGTTTTTCTCATCTGGTGACAATCCAGATAAAACAGAACAAGAGTTTCTACATTTTTTACTGAATGAACAGTAAAATATAAAATGTATAAAGCTGATGATGTAAAATTACAGAACTGATTAACAAATGAAAAAGTCAATTCCACATTTCTTTTTCTGTGCAATAAATGTAGCATGCCTTTTCTATACGCTCCTCTCCTGTCATGTCCTTTCCCTTTTTTCATCAAAAATCATTTTGAAAAATGCAGCATTTGAAGTTTCCTTTCATTTTTTTTGTACGCTGAAGTCAGAGTTCAGCTTGTTCTCAAGTTTGAGTGAAAAGTACTTCAGTGTGTGCTGCAAAATTGGAGACCAAAGCAGGAAAAGAATAAACATGAAAAGTTCTGAAATATACAAGAGAAGCACTTTGCTCTCCCATGGACTTTATTTTCCATTTCCTGCTTTTTGTATTTACATTCACAGCTTTTCTGGTCTTCAGTGCATGTCATGCAAAAATCTAAACTGTTGCAGATCACTGCAGTGAAAACTCATTAAAATAATATATATGACCACAGTACTGAAATTAAGAAATATATCAATAAAAGCCCATTTTTGGTCAAGAGGTTTAATTATTCAGCATTCAGGTGAACAAATAGTCTCTTTTAGACACTTCATGCACCTAAAACTATAATTCGCTAATTAATTTTTCAGCAAAATTAGGGAACACATAAAACAATTAACTACATGGCAGCAAACTCAGGGGGCGACTATGTTTTGCTATTAAAGCCAATGTGAGCCCCCCCAGGGTGTGTTAAATCTGTGTTTAAGTTTAGATTATATTGTAATAAGGTCCAGATCCAAAGAACAAGAGAGCTCTTTTGAATAATTCAATGTGAACCTTTGGGATACGCAAACATAATTACGTGCCTGTCGACAGTAATTTAAGATATTTAAGTGCACAGAATTATAAAAGGGGCAGAAAAATATTCTATATAAGCTGCATATGAATATACTAATGAATAAATCAAATATACTCTGCAACCTAATCATTCCTTAAGGAATCCTGGCTTACATGTGTTAATCAGATGTATGTTTTCAGACAGAAAAGTCAATAGAAATCCAATATGGTTCCATTAAGGGCTATAAAAAGATGGTTCGATTATTTCAGTCAAACAGCCTCGACTGTTTGAAGTACGCTCTTGTGATTTCTGTCCAAGGTGCCATTAAGAATTGGGTAAATGGAAAACTATACCATTTATATGTTATCAGGTAGACATCAGGAGCATTTATCTTTGGTCTATTGATTTTCTCTTATTCGCAGCATAAGTGAACCATATGTTCCTCATACTAACAATGTCTTGGTACATTTTTTTTCTTGGGTCATAAAAATAAAACATAAAATCTTACGAGAGTCAAGAAAAAATTAATGTTTCATAGAGTTGGGGGCAGCAGTGGTAGAAACAGGGAAACTGTAGTATCCTTACCCTGGTACTTCCTGTAGGTCTTCCTGGGCCAGTCTGGAGATATGATCCTACCAGCGTGTACTGCCTTGGGATCTCCTTCTGGAGAGACATGATTAAAATACCTTCACACGGAAGTGTCATGGGGGCATCATGACCACATGCCTGAACCACATCTGTCACGGTCAGAGAAACTGGATCTAAGAATTCAGCCGACACAATGAGCATATACTATAAGCATATAGTAGGAAGAAGAAAGAAGCTTCAGACTGATTCGATGTGGCTAGACTTGGCTTGAATCACATGAATTGATTCAACACAGCAAACTTGACTGAATTTGTCCGGGCTATGACTTGACTTTATGACATCTGGTCTTATTGAACTTTTATCTGTTTTTATGCTTTTATTCAGTTTTTCTTTGTTTTTTTTATTTATTTGATTTTAATGTTTTACTGTGAAGCACTTTACTCACCTCTTTGGTTGTGTAAAGAGCTCTATAAATACACTGATTGGTTGGTTGGTTGGTTGGTTGGTTGGTTGGTCGGTTGGTTGGTTGGTTGGACATTACTTAAACTTCACTTGACTTGCTTTGACTTGACTTACTTGACTTGGTATGACTGGAACAAGATGTCAGAATCAGAAGGGTTTTATTGCCATCTGTGCGAGAAATCACAACATTAGGAAATTGCTGCGGTACTTGGTGCAAAAAGAAAGATAAAAAATAAGAGATAAGCAAATATAAGAAGTAATAATATACTCATGATAAAATTATTATTATAAAAAGTGGCAATAATTAAAGAAGCAGCTACTATATACACAGTGCAGGTACTAATCAGAGTGGATCAGCAGAGGGGAAGAAACTGTTCTTGTGGCGAGAGGTTCTGGTCCGAATGGATCTGAACCTCCTGCCAGATGGGAGCGGGTCAAAGAGACAGTGTCCAGGGTGAGTCGGGTCAGCTGTGAGCCGACCTGCACGCCTCAATGTCCTGGAGGTGTACAGGTCCTGTATGGAGGGGAGTTTGCAGCCAATGACCTTCTCAGCAGAGCGCACAACACGCTGCAGCCTCTTCTTGTCCCTGGTGGTGGCTCCAGCGTACCACACGGTGATTGAGGAGGTGAGGATGGACTCCATGACTGCGGTGTAGAACTGCCTCATCCACTGTGCTGGCAGGTTGAATTTCTTCAGCTGCCTCAGGAAGTACATCCTCTGCTGGGCCTTTTTTATGATGGAGGTGATGGTGGGCTCCCACTTGAGGTCTTGGGTGATGGTGGTGCCCAGGAAGCGACATGAGTCCACCATCGTGATGGGAGTGTCAGACAGGGTTATGGGTGGGAGGGGGGCTGTGTGCTTCCTAAAGTCCACAACAACCTCAACTGTCTTCTGGGCGTTTAGCACCAGGTTGTTGTGGCTGCACCAGGACACCAGCCGTTCCACCTCCATTCTGTAGGCAGACTCATCCCCATCAGAGATGAGTCCAATCACGGTGGTATCGTCTGCAAACTTGATTAGTTTGACAGACTCGTGGTTGGAGGTGCAGCTATTGGTGTACAGGGAGAAGAGCAGAGGGGAGAGAACACAACCCTGAGGGGAACCGGTGTGGACTGCATGAAGGACATAGATGGTCTGGCATTAGAGCAGAGCGTTTATATCCTGGCGAGCACAGGTAGAGATAACTGGACTGGTACAGTTGAGCATGGTTGTTTGATTAGGTTCAGAAAGGCATGAAACTAATCATGGAACTAAAATCATGACAACCTCAGCTGGTTCCTCTCAATGTGAAGGAACAGTGCCTCTACTCGGAACTCCTCACCCCATCTCATAAACTAAGCCCAGACATCCTGCATAGGAAACACATTTTTAGTTACCCACAAAACTCATTGTCCTGTAAATCCAGGACTTGCTTTCTGACCTAGCTTTATCTTCACCATCACAGACCAGTTTAGAGTCCTCCTCACTGCAGATGCTGCCCTGGTCTGTCTGTGCCCTGTGAACCCCAAGATATGTATAACTCCTCCGCTGGAAGTAGGACCTCTCCCCAAACCTGGAGTAGGCAATCCAAGCATTTCCAGATTAGAGCCATGTAGCATCAGATTTAAAAGTGATCTTCATCCCAGCCTATTTGCACAGGCATGGCACCTCCCCAGTAAGAGCTGAAGGACCACATCACTCATTAGAAGCAGAGACAACATCCTCCAATGACTAAACTTAACACCCTCCACACAAAATCCAGTCCATCTAAGAAAGGTATGAACATAACTGGTAACAACGGGCAGCTCTAGGGAGTAGTGGTGTCGTTTTTTGTGTTCATCGCAAGACCTTTGGTGAGTCATGCGTAGCTAAGGTTAGTCGGGGATAAAAATGAACCAAAGCAAGTCCAGGTCGTTGAATTCAGAAATATTTAGTTCAAATGTCAATGCCTTTATGCCGAAAGGAACCATTGTTCCAAAGACACCAGCATGGCTAACCAGCATGGCTAACCAAAACACCAGCATGGCTAACCAAAACACCTGCATGGCTAACCAAAACGCCAGCATGGCTAACCAAAATGCCAGCATGGCTAACCAAAACACCAGCATGGCTAACCAAAACGCCAGCATGGCTAACCAAAATGCCAGCATGGCTAACCAAAACACCAGCATGGCTAACCAAAACGCCAGCATGGCTAACCAAAACGCCAGCATGGCTAACCAAAACGCCAGCATGGCTAACCAAAACGCCTGCATGGCTAACCAAGACACCAACATGGCTAACCAAAACGCCAGCATGGCTAACCAAAATGCCAGCATGGCTAACCAAAACACCAGCATGGCTAACCAAAACGCCAGCATGGCTAACCAAAACGCCAGCATGGCTAACCAAAACGCCAGCATGGCTAACCAAAACACCAGCATGGCTAACCAAAACACCAGCATGGC
>SSNS01000155.1:948800-1042470 GCA_006937985.1 Aphyosemion australe | reverse complement strand
CCAGCATGGCTAACCAAGACACCAGCATGGCTAACCAAAACACCAACATGGCTAACCAAAACACCAGCATGGCTAACCAAAACACCAGCATGGCTAACCAAGACACCAGCATGGCTAACCAAAACACCAGCATGGCTAACCAAAACACCAGCATGGCTAACCAAGACACCAGCATGGCTAACCAAGACACCAGCATGGCTAACCAAAACACCAGCATGGCTAACCAAAACACCAGCATGGCTAACCAAAACACCAGCATGGCTAACCAAAATGCCAGGTGGCAATAATTCAACTATACAACAGATGACCGTTGTGTTTTCACAGATCAATTCAAGTCTCTTTCTACTTTAAAATACAAAAAATCTCAGAAGAGAGCTAAGTTTATTAAGTAGTCTTGGTTGAAGAGATTAATAATGGTGTTGCACACCAGAAATGCACTGGTTTTGCCTTTTTACAAAGAACTTCAGTCAGTTTGGTCTAATATAAGAAGAATTTTTATATTCCGTCATGTTTTGCATGTCATGATCACAGAACTGAAGTATTTAGTTTACACAACAATTTGGTCCAGTTTTTGTAGATCATCCATGTATTTTATGAAACTTTAGTCCAAATTAAAACACCAGAGCCTTATTTTAAAGTACTGCATGATATAAATACACTAGAAACTCTTAGGATTTCTTATTGTGCATTCTTTCTGTTCACCATCCAAATATGTTTCTCTTCCACCGGCCAACAACCAACAATTATCATTCTGTCAAGCTGCCGCTCCTCACAATATGCTTCTCCCTTCTCCTGCTTTGAATGTGTTTAACACCAAACACATCAGAGTATTGTTAGGAGGCACGAAGTGACTCAGTTCGTATTGTTTCACACAGAATGACAGTTTGTTTCCTCGTCAGTGCAGCTCTTGTCAGGGGTCACAGGAAGTCACGTTTGAAGAGTGTGACATGAATGAAACTTCCTTCTACTCCTGCGTTTTCTCTTTGTGGTGAATTTTAGACTTTTTGTCAGTTTGAGCACATAAAACAGTCAAGTTCAGCGTAGTGATCCGAACAAAAAACTATCTGAAGGCATTGTCACAGAAATGAAAACGGCGATTCATCTAGTTATTTATTTAGCTGATGGCTGTAAGTAAAATTAAATGCAGTTAAAGGGAACATTATGGATTGAGGACGGTGTTGAGCCTGAATTGCTTCGACTCTCAGGTAGATTTCCATACAAGGAAGGAGAAGCAGCAGTCATCAATCACTCTTAGTCAGTCTGGGCTGACCGGCATATCTATCCTCATTCAAGCTGTCTGTCCCAATCAGCCGGCCAAATTACAAAGTCAGGCTAATGTGTTTATCAGGGATTATTAGGATTTTCTTTTCTCATGGTAAAAACCTTTTTTAGAACAAAACTTTAAATTCTCCAACAGTTTGTGTAGCGTAATAAAAAGGGTCATTCATAATGACTCATTAAATGTGGGCTAATGAATTAAAACTGCTTTTAATCTCCATATGTCCGTCTTCTAACGTTGTCTAATCTGTGTGTCTGAGGTGGGATGGAAGTACTCTTTAAACTTGTCTGTCAGGATTACCATCAGGGAGGGTTAGAAGGAGCTGGAAAGTAGAGCACGTTTTAAAATGGCATTCCTGCGTTCTTCCTCACAGCCTCCTGAGGAAAAGGAGGAACAGCAGTGACAGGAAGTAGGATTTTATTCAAGAGGAAATAGTGCAGTTTTATGAGTGGCATTTTCCTACTTTAAGGAATATTTTCATCAATATTAATGTCCGTTTTTGGGGAAAAGTTGTAAATTTCTTTTGTCTTTTAGACCAAACGGCCTCTGTTCAGAGAAACAGAGTTTATATTCTTCATGATCATAATTACTGTAATTTTAACACATATCAGAAGTTTTTTGCACCAAAACCTACTAAAATAAATATGTTATTTTTTTTGTAATGAACTAAAATATTAAAAACAAACAGGTGGAACTCGAAAAATTTGTCACCCAAAAGTCCATTTATTTAGTAAATCAACTTAGACTGAGAGACCATCTAAAGGCTCAGGAACTTTTTGCAGGTGTTTAGGATTCATTAGCTGATCAGAGTCTAGATTATTGAACCTTTTCTCAATATCCGTACTTGTCTGTACTTGTGTACTTACGTCATTGTGAAACGTCATCGTTGGACCAAGTACTGTTCCAATCTTAAGAACGCTTTCATGCAAGTACTGAAGTACGCACCGAATTCCCTGATATGTTCTTGCTCCGCCCCTTATATCGAGGATGCATCCTTCTGTGGACTTGGCCGGCAAGGTATCCCACAATGCAAACCGTTATGCTTTAAACGGCTGAGGAGAAAGCTCATAACTGTAGTTTTATATGAGAAATACAAATAAAGAAGTATAAAGTTGCCTGTTATTGTTATTAATTGCGTGTAACCTGTAAAATTTGCTGTTTTTTATTGAGTTTTTTTTTTTGCTTCAGACTCTTCACGATCCCTCAAAATGCTAATTAGCTAACCCACTATCAAAATAAGAGCAGCTTTGTCCTAAATAGCCCTGCTTTGATGAAAAAGACACTTTTTTCTTCATTTATCAGTGAGAAATGCTGGTATTTTATCAATTTTGATCAAACATGTACCAAATATTGTACAAATAACATGTACTTATTGTTATTTTGTTTGTTAAGGGACAGGCTAGACTTTTATTTTTATGTCAGGTCGTACGGAGCACGCTTCTGTTCTAAATGCCATCCTCGTCCTCCCATACTTGGTACAACAGAATGTCTGAATGTCTGGTGTCCTTGCAAGAACAAACAGTAAGTCAAGTAAGAACGTACTAGCGTCCTTGAGTATTGAGAAACGACCAATATTCTAATTGTCTGAGACTTAGAATGTGGAGTTTTCATCAGCTGTAAGCTATAATCATCACAATTATAACAATTAAAAGCTTGAAATATCTGGCTTTGCATGGAATGAGTCACCTTTTAGGTTGAATAACTGACATAAATGAACTTTTCCACCAGATTCTCATTTTCCCAGTTTCATTTGTATAGTTGGTATATTTTAAAATATGTCTCCAGGTAAAGGTAATGATTTTTTTTAAGATGGCAGGAATCCATTTTTGAACTAGCCTTTCTCAAACTAGCTGTTAGCATGTCAATCTATCTAGAATCCCATCAGTTTACCCAGAGCGAGGCTGTAAAGAGTTTTCTAAAATAGAACAAGTCCCTGTCCCTGTTTAGAGGAGTCGTAAAAGTTGTATTATTTGGGGTAAAACCTATGAAAACATTTACTCTTAGACAAGCAATGTGATGTAAACACATCTGCAGATTAGATTAGGGATCACAACTCAGACCCTGAACAGCGGATCAACATTTATTTTGGATCTTTTAAACATTTTTGCATTTTTTAATTCACGCAACAATCAGAGGAAACACCCATAACAGGAATTTGGTGTAAATGTCCTTAATGTAATTCAAATGACCGTCATTTTCTGCTGGACAGAGTCAAACTCAAGGTCTTACTCTCTAATACCAAATCCATTTTTAATGGTCAGTCTGTGACCTGCAGGTCTTTGCTTTCTGATGGCCACTCGTTATCATCACCACAAACCTCTAACGACAAGAAGTCAGCAGAAACACAAACTCTGTCCATCTAAATGATTCAGCGACTACTTTCTAAGGTTTTGCATGAACATCTGTAGCTTTCATTAGCTTTTACAGAATCAAATCAACAAAAGCTGGATTCTACAGGTTTTTAAACCAGACTATTTAATAAAATGCATGTGTAGCTGCGATGCAGCCATCCAATAGGATGAGTAACTGGTTGTTTATAAGCCTTGTTGTCACATCCATGTGAATAAAGTGTGTAATAAATATCCTGGTGTTTGCTTGGCGCCGTGAAAAGGTCACACTTTGGGGATTTCAGCTAAAAATAAAGCATCTCATCAAGGTGTATGCATAATTAATGATTGGTCATTTTACATGAGGAGGCAGACTTATCCCTCTCATCGCCCTTGTCAATCACCCAGAGGGTTTAGATTCACATGATCACAATCATTACAGTCAGGGTCGTCATGGTAACGCTTTACTACACCACATCCTTTATTATTATTGTAAAAATTTGATGTAGATCTGAGGAAACATACTTTTAATGAGAATCTGAAGAATTTAAATGAATGAAACAAAAAAATGACTTGAATATTTTGAAAAATGCTTAATATTATGATGGGAAGCCAAGACTGAATAATTAATTTACCATTTTTAAGTTGCGCTACATGCAGCCACGATTGTTGTGCAGAAAATCAGAAGTCTTGTAAAACGTTCAGCTGAAAGTACGTCCTGCCAGTAGATATTGATCTATCGATCGATCTATGTATGTATGTATCTATGTATGTATCGAGCGAGCGATCGATCGATTGATACATAGTTAGATCAATCTATGTATTGATTGATCGGTCTATCTATCTATCTATCTATCTATCTATCTATCTATCTATCTATCTATCTATCTATCTATCTATCATCTATGTGGATGATATATATGGAAATCCTGAATTTAACCTTGTTGATTTTTTTCTGTATGACAGAAAATTTCCTCTCAAAAAATTTAAATAAAAAATGTTCAATTACAATTTATTTTTTTAATATGTGCGTTCATGTTTTATCATCATCATTATATCCACCCTTCAAGGTTAAATAATAGTTTGTGAATTAATTCAAAAGGAAAAATTGCAGAAAATTACATTTTATTGCCAACATATTGCCAGCTGCAGCTGGTTGTGAGTTTCTAAAATGTCTCGAATTGCTTGTGAAGGTTTATCATTTTAATTCATTCATATGTAATATGTTAATGGTTTTAGTACACATTAGAAACAAGGTGTGAGATTTCCTCTTGAAAGAGTCATCGTTTTATCTGGAGCCCATTTCCATTTGGTCAACGTGAGTCAAGAAGTGCGACTCAGATAAATGTGATTCTGTTTTTAAATAACCTAACAATCATTTTTCTGAGTGTAGTTTAGTCAGCAGGATCTGTCCTTTTATGTCCTTATGAGCAACAGATCATGGAAGGGAAGTAAAAAGCATAACCTCTCATTTTAAAAGTCAATTCTGAATCTCTGAGAGGTAATTCTGGTTCTTCTTCGTCACACTGACTGGAAAATATCCCCATTAATCATGTGAGTCAGTGGCTGGTTTAGTAAAAATGCACAGAAACAGAAAAGGAGTGATGAACAACAAGCAGGTTTTCTTTTTAACTTTAACTGCGGAAAGTTTCAAATGATGTGAGTCAAATTATCCAGAACAAGTTCATTAAACTTGTCTGCCCTTTCTAAATCTAATTTTAATTGACTCGTTTAAAATAAATTGCATGAATTAATGGTCTGAAGAGCGAGCAGGCCTAAACAAGGTGGGAAACTGTCGCGTTATGATCTGTGAGTTATGTGTTTAGTCTTTTTGTGTTTAGATGTCTAATTGTTCTGCTACTTCCTTGTTTCCTTAGATTCTTTTAGACATGGCTACTAAATGGCTGATTTTTTATTCTATCTCTGAAACTGAATGTAGACAGATCCCAAAACTTTGCCTTTCATGCAAAACATGACCTTTCTTTTTGTTCTAGAATCGGACATGACGAAAGATCAGAATGACCTCATCAGTTTTCTCCAACCAGAGGCTGTTTGGGAAGCCATCTACGACAGGTAAAACTTCTAAGTTTATGCACTCTTAAAATTAGCCCAAAAGGGGTGGGGGGGAGAAAATAAAACCTTTAAAGCAGCAATTTGGAATTTTCCCCATGCATTTCAGGAGTCATGTATAATTATTTAAATATCCATAAAAGTGATAGTCTTACCCTGTTCTGTGATATATCGTAGGCAATAAGTCAACATTTTTTTTTTGCTAAGCCTGCCCCTCCATTCAGCATTAGCCAATAGCGTTAGACACCCGCTTACATACAGATGTCTATCACAAAGTGTGCTCGTTGCCTGAAGTACCTAGACAGGTGCAGAGTTGGGGTCGTTTTTTATGGACAAGTCTTAAAATCCCATCTCACCCTCTACGGGTGGTCTCATCCTTCCAAGCTTGGGTCCTCTACCATAGGCCTGAGAGCTTGAAGGTTCTTCAGTATCTTAGCTGTTCCTAGATCTGCTCTTTTCTGGACTGAGATGTCTGATGTTTTCCTGGGATCTGCTTTAGCCACTCCTCCAGTTTGGGGTTCACTGCCCGAGTGCCCCGATGACCACGGGCACCACCGATGTCTTCACTCTCCAGGCTTTCTCAAGTTCTTCTCTGAGGCCCTGGTACTTCTCTAGTTTCTCCTGTTCCTTTTTCCTGATGTTGCATCACTTGGTGTTGCCACGTCAACCACAACGGCTGTTCTCTGTTGTTTGTCCACCACCACAATGTCTGGTTGGCTCACCATCACCATTTTGTTGGATCTGAAAGTCCCACAGGATCTTGTCTTGCTCGTTTTATTACCACCTTAGGGGGGGTTTCCCAGTTCGACCTTGGGGCTTCCAGTCCTACTCTGCACAGATGTTCCAGTACACTATGCCAGCATCTTACACCCTGCAGTTATGTGGTGGATTGTCTCAGGGGCCTCTTTGCATAGTAGGGATGGGACGATACACTTAAACTAACGATACGATATGTCATAGTCACAAAACGATACGTCACGATACGATATCAAAAAGGAAAAAATATGACTGTATAATAACAACTTGTTTATTTTTGTTTCCGTTGCACACAGGGAAACACAAGGCCTAACAGGCCAAACACAAACAAGAACCCTCCCTTAGTGCTGCTCTAACCCTAACCGGGAACTACAAAATGAAAATGAAACTAAACACGGCCACAAGCTTCGTATTCAAACCAGCTGAGATGATAAACTGGAGCATTGCGGAGCTCCGGGAGCTTCTCTCCGTTAGATCTGCAGCTCAGATCATCTGACTGTTCACAGTGACGGTGGAGGACACACACCTGTAGAGAAATGTGGAAGAAAAAACCTCAACGAGCGCGGCTTTGATCACAATAAAAAGCAAGTTATGTCCAAGATAAACGGAAGTCCGTGACAGCGCGGAGACCGCCCCCATACCTCCTTTATGCCACCATCACATAATCTTTTATAAAACGGACATGATTGCGCAACATTACCGCCACGGTTTGAGCTCTTATAAACGACCTTAGGCTCCCAGATGCCTCATAGGCGTTGCGGCAAATTGGCGGCATTGTTTTATAAAAAAGGCTTTAGACTGTATGCCTGCCATACACAAATCATGCAGCAGTGCCATCTAGTCTTTATTTCGCGATCCATTTTTTTTAAACTCGATGCATTTTGTCACGTTTTGTATCGTGAGATTTTGCCAAACGATATTTCGTCCCATCCCTATTGCATAGCCTACACCTTGGGTCTGGTCTGGTGTGGTAGATCTTGGCCTCTGTGCTGTCCTTCAGACCAGATCTTTGTAGCCATTGGTAGGATTTCTTGATATCAGCCACTTCAGTTATCTGTGGGTGGTGCATCCCATGTAGGGGTTTGTCCTCCCATGATGGTATTTCCAGTGCCTTCTCCTCTGTTCTCCATTGTCTGAGACATTCACTGAGCTCGTCATCTGTTGGAGCCTTGTCCTTGATGTACTTCATCCTGGACAGTGGCTCTCACACTCACTAGCCCTTGGCCACCTTCCTTTCGGCTAATGTAGTCTCAGGGTGCTGGACTTGAGATGGAACCCTCCATGCACGGTTAGGAGCTTCCATGTCTTAACATCTGTTGTTTGTATTTCTTACTTTGGCCAGGTGCAACACCTTTTTCACCCTCTAGATGGTGCTCATTGAGGAAAAAATTTTGAAAATCTATAAGTAAAATAAGGACACTCACTGACAGATACCACTATAAACATGACAAGTGTGATTCAGATGTTGTATTTTGATAAAGATTTTATGTTCTAATGCTGTTAAAAACACATAAATCTCCCTCCACCTCGTGCTAGTGAGTCCAAAGATTCCCTCTGTTCTTTTTCTCCAGTTAAACTTTATTCCACTCATTAGAGCTGTGCATATTTCACCCTGTCATGGTGGTCAGACGGGTATTGGGCATGTATGATTAAAATAGAAGTGATTGATTTTGTTACAGACTGCCTCTTAATGAAAGCCAGCAGAATAATTGACAGTGTGCACTCAGCGTCACAGCATCTTCCCCTCGTGTATCCTAGCCTGTAAAGATATTCAATATTTAAATAAACATAAATGCGAGGCTGCAAGTAAGAAAATCGAAAGCACATACTTTAAATTACACTCAAATATGAAACTACTTGCTGAAATGAATGGCGGCGCTGAAGGAGGCCATTATGTGGCAGCCATTAACAGTGCATCATTTAGAAATAAACTGATCAGCACTTTGAGATGTAACTGCCATTTGTAAAGAGGACAGATGACCTTCTGTGTTCATTATCGCCAGTATTTGTCTCAAGTTACATTGATTGGCTGCATATTATTATAAAAAAGATTAAATTTGAGCAGGTTTTCCTTTTGAAAGCTTGGTAACATGCAGACATGGATGAAAAGCATCAGTTACACGAATCAAACGGCTTCATCTCCTTATATTTAGGAAGCAACATAACAAAACACCTCTTGCATTCCCCCTCATTGATTAACGGACCATTTGGGGATTTCACAATAAAGCCCTAAAATTTTTAAAGAAGATCCTCTTATGTTAGAAGAGATGGCGTTAAATCCTCTTTTATTTTGAAAAAGTGTAACCTCATGTAAGATTGTACAATGCCATGTGTTGACTCTCAGCTACTTTAACACCAAATATGAGCTCAAAATCTATCAAATTTACTAAGTTATGTTCATCCATTAGCTTTGGCCGTGAATGGGTGCGACTCCAGAAGTTATTGTGAACTCAAGCAGCTGAAATGAGCTTAATCTGCAGAATGGCTGGACTCGTATTAGGGTATGAAGTGAGGAGCTCAGAGGACATTTCCAGCTCCTCTGCACTGAAATAAGTAGCTGAATTGGTTTAGGCATCTGGTCGCCTTCCATGGGAGGTGTTTCAGATATGACCCGCTGGGAACAGATCTTGGAGCAGACCCAGGACTCGCTGGACAGATCGTTCAGTTAGCCTGGAAAAGCGTTGGAGTCCCTCTGGAGAATCATTTGATTGGGTAAATTAGAACAGAGTGTTGACACCAACCCAAGGAGAAAAGGGACTCTTCAGGTCTGGATCTCCAATGTTCTGTTCTGGAGAGGCCAACGTACATTCATCCATTAGTCTAAACCATCACCGTGTGTGGCTCAGTTCTATTTTCATATTCGTGATTGTTGTGAGAAAACTTTAAAATTACCTAAATGAGATTTTTTAGAACATTTTAAGGTTTCCCAAATTATTTTTCATTTCTGAGTAACCCTTTAATTGATCCCAATTAGCTTCTTAGGCTAACTTTTAGGCCCTACGCCTCCAGTTTGATCCTTTCCTATTAAGATAAAGTTAAGAAGGTTTTTTAGGCCCCTTTTAAACATGAAGAAGGATGAGCTGTGGTAGCAAAAACAATTGTTTACATGTTTTCTTTATTGAAATATTTTATATATTTTCTTGAATGGTTAGCTAGTTTCTGGACGGACGGACGGACGGAACACATTTTTTTAGCATGGACAGTACCGGCAGCAGAATATTTTCACCCTACCTGAGCTACATAAACAAAACTATAGTTTTATTATCAGCTGCTGAACGCTTTAAGCTAGCAGATGCACATTTTTCCTGTAAACGGCTTTTCTGATACATAAAAACAACCTGAATTGTCAACAAGCATCAGTGGTGATTTAAAAAAGCAAACCTTCAATAACTAACATATTTATTTAGGAGTTATTTCATAATAAAACTGTATATTGAAAAAGAAATGAAGGGATATAAATAATTTATCCATCATAAATAAACATGAGTTGTTCATATTTGAGGGAAGTGTGTTCCCAGACAGATAATCAAACAGCAGTTATTGAGTGGACCTCGTTGCAGAGATGAAATTTGCATAAGAGCTTCCAGTTTCATACCCTGATGCCTGTAGTTCTGCAGCAAACAACCTTGCAGTTGATTACAATGCATCTAGCAGACATTGGGAAAATGATTCATGCAATCTTACTCATCATTTACACAGGATTGCCTCCATTACACCTTCATGACTCTAACCCTGACATGTTCAACAAATGAGCTGCGCGGAAACAAGAGCAGAATAATATATCCCTTTTTATAAATATATCTTTAAAAACACAAGTATTTGAATCATTTATGGCTTTGAAAATAGTTTTTCATTAGCACTGACAAAACAGCAGGCAGCACTTGGAAGAGACTAATTGGATTGGTATTGTCACTGATAATAACCTTATCGAACATAACAGGTTCACAATGAGGGATTGTTCTTCATTTCCAAACAGTGTGACACTCGGGGGATTCACATTTTAAAAAGAGCACTTGTATCAAATAGACGCTCCAAATTTTCAGTTTGCATTAAGAGCTCTGCATTTGGAATGAAACAAAAGCCTTTTAAATGAGTGACTGAAGCAAATGACGTAAAAGGTGGAGTCAGGAGAGGTAGCAGATGTTTAAGTGTAATTATACATTTTAATTTAAATCTGTTTTTGATCATATAAATTAGATTTAAAGCAACATTCCGCAACTTCTACACCTTAAAATTATGCTTTTTTTTATAAAGTTTTGGCATCATAGTGTTATCTATTATGTTCATTTTCGTACCTGTGATAGTGTTGGGGGGTCCCACGTCTGTTTACCGCACTATACACGTTTTTGAGCTCGGGTCGTACCGGAAGTAAATGGTAAATGGTAAATGGTCTGTATTTGTATAGCGCCTTCTTAGGGTTCTACAACCCCCCAAGGCGCTTCACAACACAATCAACTCAATTCACCCATTCACACGCTGGTGGGGATGAGCTACATCGTAGCTACAGCTGTCCTGGGGCGCACTGACAGAGGCGAGGCTGCCGAGCACTGGCGCCACCAGTCCCTCCGACCACCACCAGCAGGCAAGGCGGGTTAAGTGTCTTGCCCAAGGACACACAGCAGCATTCTCTGGCCGGAGCCGGGATCGAACCTGCAACCTTCCGATTACTGGACAACCCGCTCTACCTCCTGAGCTACTGCTGCCCACAAGTACTGACTGGGTGTTGCTTTACGGCACAATATGGCAAGCCAAAGGGATAAAAAAGCGCGTGTTCTAAACGCGCGTTATGTCTGCCAAAATGCGCGTCTTGAACGAGCGTTTTGGCGGACATAATGCGAGTTTAGAATGCGCATTTTTTTATTCCTTTGGCTTGCCATAATTGTGTAACGTAGACTCGCTGTAGCAGCGGCAGATTCACCAAAGAAAGCTAGAAATCCCTTATCAGAGGAATCTAGGAAAAGAAAAGAAGAACGTGATAGAGCAAGAGCAAAGACCAGAGTTATTATTGGGCCGTCTTTTCCTCGCTGGAGAGCTCTTTTAGAAAGAACAGCATGAACTACAGACTCTGACCTAGCCGTGCTGCTAAAGGTGGAAAAGTTTGTTTTCGTTGTTTTGCCTGATATTAGGAATGTATACATGCCTCTTATGCCCCAGAGAGAGATTTAATGTTACGACAGTGACGTTACGCAGCAAGCCTCTAGAGGGCGACAGAGACCATATAACTGCAAAGTTAAGGAATGGGGCTTTAACAAACATTTTATGATGATGCGATAAAGCCTGCCAAATTTCCAATCAGATCTCATTCTTTTGGTCAAAATCCAGATAGGTGATGATCGGAGCTAGCCGGGCAAGCAATCCTATATTTCTGAATATATAGTCTGGCCACGACCCATAGACATAGACCCAGAATTGTGGGGCAGGATCTACGCTTGTCTTTCAAACTACTTCTGCATGCTATTGGACAACAAACAATGTGGCGTACTCACTGCTACAAATGTCAGTCAATGGGGCAGTCCGCTATACATCGTCAAAGAAGATGCAAATACATCCTTTTATTAAACAAAGACTTGAGTACCTCTATCTGCTCTTGACTCAAAGAAAAGCCAAAGCCTGTTATCTTCCTTCCTTTGTGATGCTGCTATATTTTGATATTCTCCAACCAAGATGTATATATCAGCAGTAAGTCCCTACATTGAAACACCCTCACATTCCCATCATGCTCTGGGTCCCATCCTGGCACAACTCTTAGACATGTCCAGAGACAGCTACACCCTAGATCACAGTAAGCTAGTACCACACTGTTTGTGTGATGAGCCTAAACCCCAGAAGTGGAATGGGCATGCACAGTCTTGCTTCAAATCCATGAAGCCCAAGCCATTTTTGGTGCATATGGGTCCCATTTGATGGGTACACTAACACCTCTACATTCCACCTGGGATCTGCCACAATAACAAACCACTACTACCATGCATTGTGTATCTTCCATGCAGCATTCTAAGGACCTTGTAGAGATCCTCACCCATGATTTGGCTAATTTGTTGTGTTGTAGTTGGATCATCATCCAGTGTGAAGGAGTCTTAGACAAAACAAATGTCTGAAATGTGGGAATTTCTCTCCTTGTGAATAGAATTTCTAAAACATGTCAAAAAATCTTCCAAAGTCCCGTTTTTCTCCATCCCTTATATTTCCAAACTCCCCAACTGTATCTCCCGCTCCTCCCCTGCTTCTCCATCACGACTAAATCCGACTGAGAGTCATAGATCACTCGAGACTCCCCAATAATTTATATGCAAATTGGATGCCATCTATTAGCCTTTTACAGAATCAGTTTAGATTATGGGAGAAAACAGAGGAATGTCTGCATCTGATCTCCTTTCACAGGCCTTCACAAACCAAACATGAAACAGGAATAAAACCCCACTACCTGAATGTTTTAAGAGATTTATCCACACTCATTATAAACCCGATAACATATTCTAATAAAGGGACCGGGAGACGTGTGGATTTCAGTTGCAAATTCTCTTTTAAGAATATGACAGAATAAAACATGCTCCCCTGAATAATGTGCTAATAAAACGTTGCCAATGCAAGTACGTATAGAGCTCCTACCCTCAAATATCAATGACAAATGTTGTGTAATAATTGTTTTTGTGTGCCTGCTCCGATACGTTCGCCTCATAATTTGTGCACAACAATATTTTGCCATTGTTGCCAATAATGGCCACGTTGGATGAAGGCATGAGAGAGTAATGGGTTAGGCTGCTGCATCTCTGCTAATTAAATGACGGCAAGCAGGCAGACGAGAGGAATGCTTTAATTTTTCAAAGGTGACGCGCAACGAGGAACATAATGTGCCAGCTATCAATGTACATAACAGGTAGAGAGGCATCAGCTGGCAGGTTTTCTAATGAAGGACTGCAACCCTGTAATGTTGTCTCCATCTGTTCTCAGATCAGCCGCGCAAACATGTCAGAGCATTCACCCTGCAGCTATTTTCCCCTTCCTTCCATGTCAATACGTGGTCACACGTGCTGTCAAATAACATCTCCGGGTATCGAGAAAATCCTCTTAACTTTCCAACCCATGACAAACTTGGTAAAAGTAATTATGTCGGTGTTGGTGCCTCACAAGATTTTAAAGGGATACTTGGATCATTAATTCATGCGTATGGTTGAAACAAGCAAACTAAAAGCATCCCATGATAAATTGTAGATGTTAAAAAACTGATAATATAGCATCTTCACTAATTTTTGGAGCAAGAGTTGTTTTAAAAGATGAATCATATCTAGTAAAATGATAATATTTTCTTTGGGACTCACAAAAAGACCAACTTTCTGACCCATAAAATTACACCGGCTAAGACTGTTGTCCCCAAATATTGATGTTTGAACTATGAAAGTTTGCCAGAAAAACAAGGGTAGAATTAAAAAGCTTTCATGTGTTTTGTTTTTTTGCCCTGACCCCAATAGGAGCCATTGCTTTAAACAGAAACAACTGTTTTGGCCTGGATATGTCAAACCATGGTAATAATACCACTGTGCTTAAGAGATAAAACCCATTTAAAAAGTACACAGCAAATTTAAAAGTGTTAATTTTGGGGCGTCGGTCCAATTTAACACTAAGAATAGTTAATTTATAGTTAAATCTGAAGATGTTTCAGCCATTAGAGTAAAAATACTTTCCCACGCTGAGCTGAGTCAAGTTTAGCTGAACTGAGCCGTGTTCAGCAAGAAAAAGGGCACAGCAGCATGTTTGGAGAACAACAAGCGACTTGCACGGCGGTGGAGGGGTGATGGTTTGGGTTTGGACTAAAACCAGGTCACAAATCGTGCCAGTTATCCAAACACAGCAGCAACTCTACAACAGAATGATTTAGCTTTTGTTTAAAGTAAAACTAGATAGTTTTTAAAACTTTAAGCTAGCGCTTTAACGTTGATCTCAGTGATTGTTGAGTTAGAAACTTGACCAGTTTCATATCTGACACCACTCTGCAGCCCTCTGCTGACCAAAAACCACACTTGATAGTTTTGTGGAGCGGGTAGGTGCCCTATAGGGGGAGCTCTTTACCTGCTTTATGGCTGTTAGCTGTTATGCTAGCAGTTCGCTTTTTCAGTTTACCGATCGTTAATAAAAAGCACAAGAAGAAGAAAAAGAATGTGTTTGCTTTTTCTGTTGGCATCATGGTGGAGCCTGGAAGTAAAAGTAACAGAGTAATGTCTTTGGAGGTGAAGCAAAGAGCTAAAACCAGAGTGAACATCGGCGTGGCCTACGCTAGTTGGAGGAGCTAAAGGAGGCTACAAAATCACGGACTGATGGTGACCTGGCTTTGTTGCTACTGGACTTGTAGGTAATAATATTGTGGTTCTTTTTACTTCATGGTTTATTTTAGTATTAACTCACGTTAGTGTTAGCTCGTTGTTAGCGCTAGCTACAGCAGTAATTCCACTTTCAACCAGTAGGGTGGAGGAGCAGGAAACTGCTCTGTGTTACTTTAAATATGAATGTTAATATAGAATCTGTTGTGTTTTTCTGTACTTCAGTCAGACTTGAATCATTCCAGAACCTGACATCATTTGTATTCCTTCCTGACACGTAAAACCACAGATTAAGAGGTTGTACTTTCTGTTTTATCATGAATGTAAATGTGCAGTAGGATAAAACTTCTATTACTGATGCATGTTTGAGCTAAAATTATAACTCAAGGCAAGGATCTCCAATTTCCTGTTTCTTTAGGGTATTGTTGCACAGGTACATTATCGTGTTATGTTAATGGGCTCATCCTTAACAGAAGTGTAATTTCATTTCACTTCTAAAGGCAGTATTAGAGCTTCACATAAACCATTACAAGTCTTTTTCTCAGCATTTGGAGTAGAAGTAATCACAGTTGCTCATGTGATGCTTAAATGCTTTTCTACAGCAGTTAATTCATCCTCACTGGGCAGAAGTGGGGGGTGTGTGTGTTGTTTTTCAACTTGAATTATCTGTGCTAGTGGTGCATGGTGCAGTTGCAATGATTCATTCTAAAAATTCAATACTGCTGCTTAAACACAGCCGTGGTATAATGGGGACAGGAATATTAAACATTGCCAAATTAAAACTATCCATAACGCTGATTAAAAGCAGCCACACACAGGTAGACGCAGAGATGTGCACACACGAAGGATCAGCAAACATTTATGTAGTGTGGAGCTGACATCTTTGTTTTAACCGAGCAGAATTCACAAAGCACAAGCCATTAGAAAGACGAGTGTCAAGGGAGCTACTTAGAGTCACACTCAAGGCCTGCTTTGTGTACTTAATGGTCGTGTATTCACTAAAGTATAGTTGTTTGTTACGTTTATGTCACACTAGGTGTTTCTTTGCTGTTCCGTATATCTTCTCAACGCCACTTGCTTGGCGGCAGCATCCGTCTTTTGTTTTCAGTTTTTGCACAAACGCTTAAAAGATTTACAGTTAAACAGATTTTTCTGCAAAGTCAGTCACACTGAAACTAGGGGTGTCAAATTATCGCATTAATTGAGATTAATTAATTACAGCCATATTTAGTGCACTATTTTTTAATCGCGTTAATCTCATTTTTAATCTATAATTTTACTGGGACTTTTCTAGCCTACCTGTTGGGATTTTTTATTTAATTTTTTTATTTATTTTATTTTATTGTATTTATATTTAACTATCCTGCCATACCACATGTCAGAAGTGAGAGAGTCAGTGCTTAATGCTTTTTCAGCATTTTATGTTGTGGTAAACTGTCAGTGTTGATATGCTAACGTACAGCACTGTAATTTACAGGTGTAATTTTACATAAATGTTTTAGTAACAAGTTCTGTGATCTCTATTTGCATTGCTCAAAAAAGCGTTCCTTGGTGTGTTAACGTAGATTATTCTATATGGACCTGATGTTTTATTTTTAATTTCTAATTATTTGAGACTGACAAAAGAGCACAGAATTATTCCACCTTGGTGATGTAAAAGGAAAGTTTAGAAGTCTGTTAAACAATAAATGACCTTATAAAGCCAGTCTGCCACAATAATGTCAATCAAAATGAGGGCTTTTCTCAGCCAATAGTAGGTGAGATTAAAAAAGAGATTAATTAGATTAATTACAGGTCATGATTAATTAATCTAAAAAATAAATCTCATGACAGCACTAATTGAAACATGATTAAACAACAAGCTAACAACAAATCCAACACAATCAGTTTGGGGGTTTTATTGTCTTAAACGACTTCTTAATGCCTTTGACCATTTGTTGAAATATGCTGAAGTTTTTAAAAACAATACAGTTGCTTGAAAAATGAGCAGAAAAATCCCATTTGTGTATGGCTCATTGAACAGTTTCTCTGCCATTTAAAAACACTCCCCATGTGTCCTTTTCTGTTTGCTGACGTTGATCAATTTCTGCTACATCAAGCAGGTCACTTTCAGACTGACGAGTTACTGGTGGAGTTTCAAACTTCTACGTGTAAGGATGTTCATTGTGTGTAGCGGGGGCGTTAAAAAAAGAAGAAAGTGTTGGTGCAAGAATTTGCACATGAAGGTCAGAACTGTAATAAAAATCAGAAATCAGTATCTCCGAATATCTGTGGCTACTGCTTATTTATGTGTTAAGTCACAACCAACGTAAGGTGTCGGAAACCTTGAAAACTCACCTTGAAAGTTCTTAAAATTTTCATTAGTCATGATTTTTATTGAGAAGTTCCAATCACCTTGACATTACTGCAAACTTTGGTTCGGACTGTATTTTTCTTGTCTGTCTTCACACAAACAGAACCAAAACAGTGAATAGACTCAATTAGCCTTCAACATCTTATTTCTGACGAACAGGAGTTTTTCAAACAGGCTGATAGAAAGGTCATTACACAGGCTACATAGGAAAAAATAAATATATCTGCTGAAAACGTCAATAATACTGAAGCATCCAGAGTTGTTTTGGATGGGAACGCTCAACACTGAGGAATATTTTGGCTGTGGAACCCATCACATCGATTCGAGGTTACCGGTTCAGTGTATTTGATCCTGAGCTCGTCCATCTATGCAGATATGATTCATATCTACACTGGTGCTCAGATAAACTGGCTGAAACTCACATAAACAGCTGTGGCTACAGAGCAAAAATAAAAAATGATTTCATGCGCCACTTTCCTCCAGCTCATCTGTAAGAAAAATCTGTTGTTTTGTCCCAGATTTTGATGCAACTACATATTTATGTTTCTGGACTAGCCAAGTTCCTCCTTTACTTCCTCTAGTGGTCTTTGCTCCTAACGTTTGTTAGCTTAATTCCTACTACTTATCCACTCATAATCATGGTGTTTAAAGTAAAAGTCCACTGAGAAAGGTATAATACTTTTTCTTTTTAAAATATGATCGGCCACTCTGAGTTTTGCATGCATGCTGAACATGAAAATGGTCTTCTACCCCTATTTCCTGGATTAGCCGCCACAAGAAAATAGACGGGGAAACGCTCGAGTCAGAAATATCCACTCATATCTACGTTACACCGTAAATTAGCATTCATGGATTCACCCATCGTGGCTCACGACCACAGAAGGCTGTTGTTGATTTAGCATCCAGAAGAGAGCAGAGAACGTCTCGGCTAATAGAAGCTAACCATTAGCATTAGCAACTTCACAACATGGCAGAGCTCTTTCAGGTTTCTGTTATGAAACATCAACATTGAAAAGCAAACGGAGACAGTGGATGAGTCATGTTGCTGTTAGCCAATCAGAGGTTAGATATTCGCATATCGTGAATATTAATGAGCAGGACTACAAATCCTGCCATTTTCTGCCCACCACTCCTCCAGCCGACTTCTACTTCCTGAAACAGGAGAACCAAAGTTTTTTATTTCCACAGAGATGGACTCAAAACGCATTCATTTAAACTAGAGACAACTGCAAATGTATTGAAATATTGAGTATATGCCCAAATGATGACTAATCATATTATAAAGAGTAAGATTTGCATTTGCAGGACCAAAGTACGAAACTACAGGAATTAACAATACTTCATAACTGGAAACAAATTAGCTAAGCTGTATTTTTTTTATTGTAAGAAAATGTCCCATTCGTTTACATGGAAGGGGCGGGGCTTAAACCATGCACTGCAGCCAGCCACTAGGGGGAGCTTTTGTGTTACGTGTGAATAACTCAAACAAAGCAAGGTAATCAGTTTCATTGTTACTTTATTTGTTTCCCAAATTAATCCTTCTTTTTAAAAAATATTGTATTTGGGGGATTTATTGTCTTTGGACACATTGATGTTCTGACTCACTACTCTGTTCTGGTGAGCTCAGAATCTTAGATGTAAAGTTTTGTTTAGCTATGTGTTAAATCCTAAATATGATTAATCAAGGAGCTATTTTCCTTAAATTAACTTAAAGGAATTTATCTATCAGAGTTAGTGGTTGCTCCATTTTTAATGTCAGTGATGAATTCTTATTTCTTTAAAATGTCTAAAGCCTCGGTCTCATTAGGGAAAATTTATTCTCCCACCCCCCCGAAGCAGCACCGATGACTGTATCCGTCCAAGGAGATGAATAAATAATGGAACCCTATAGCTATCAAAGGACCACCAGACGGAGTGTTTAGTGACATTAACTTCATTTGCGAGTCAATAATTGCTCATTGATGTAATATTTGAAAAGGCCACTTCAAAGTCAAGAATTTTTAACATTGACTCTGACTCTCGTTGGCCTTTTGTCTGTTTAGGTAATAACTGTGTATTATGATTTCAGAGAGAAACTCAGAAGTACACAACGTTCTTGTGAAACAGCCCCTTTTTACGGACACGCATAAAAGAAAATAAAAAACAAAGGCTGTGTGTGGAGCAGCTGAGTTTAACCTTTGGTCCCGTCTCAGAGGAACCTCGCGGCTGAGCCACAATAAGATCTGCGGCTTTTTCAACATGAAGGAGTCACATGTTGTGTAATTATTGAAGCTTCATCGTTACGTGACGTCTCTGTGGACAATAAAAATAAAGAACGAGCAAACGATTTTAATGTCTGTGACGTGCCTTGAAGGGACAAGATGATCACTTTTCTGTTTGGTGTGAAAGTCGGTTTGTATCAAATGCCCAGAACTGCTTCAGGTAAAAAACAGAACTCCATGTCTAAATATTTACAGGTTATTGATATTTTTGCAGCTCTAATTCAATGCCAGAAAAGATAAATCTGTAACATCAGAGCACACTTAAAAAATAACAACATTTTTAAAAATTGCACATTTGTAATAAAGAAATTATTTAAAAATGATAAATTATTTATTTTTTATTTTAAACGGCATTTATGTAATGATTTTGAATGTTTTTTCATATGTTTAAATCATGTTCTTGAGCCAGTTTGTGCTAAAATGACCCTTTACAGGGTCAATGAAAGGTCACTGAGACCCCCACAGAACTCCATTTTATTTATTTTCAAAAAAAACTTTTATTTCTTTTTGTTATTTGCTTGAGGTGATATCAGTCAAACTTGCTTTTACCTCTTTGTGCAAATGAACATCTTTATGTCCTAAACGTTGGGTTGGGTTGGGGTTTGGATGGTAACATGAGACATTAAGCACACGTCTTTGGGAAAATCACAAACCTTTTCAATAACTTCAGCTAATTTTAATAAAGGCATAAATGATCTATACTAATAAGATTTAAACATCTTTATTTCAGTTGTGAATTGGCTTATTTGTAGCATCTAGCTAAGTCAACACCTACTTTTTTCCTAAGTCTAAACCAGCAGCTCCCTTAAGATAAACACAACACACCTAGTAAATGAAACAGAATTAATGAAGCTAGAGTCAAACTGGGTTCCAACTGTTTATGACTATTTAGAGACAAAAAACTTCCAAAATAATGCTACTTTTCTGTTGAAATTTCACTGTTGACTGTGTCAAAAATGCTAATGAATTAAGACATTCTGCTCAACATTTCCATGAATGTCATACAGTGTAGGAATTATGTCTCCATTTATTCACAATTCTGTCACGCTTGGAATGTCAGAATCTCTTTATTGTCCACAGTTGTTATCAATTTGGATGAATTGGTTGCCAATTCTTTAAAAAGTGAACCCACTATTGTGTTGAAAACTAAACAGAGAAGGGATCAAGACAGCTCTGACTCTTCTCAGAGAAAATATGTTCATGAAATTTGCGAGGACTTAAAGAATCTTCACAAAGGTTTCAAGAGATTTTGGAAACTCTGTTGCAAATGATGTTCATAATTTCCCACCAACAGTGGAAACAGTAGTTTACTGGTAGGGCTGGGTAGCAAATGGATTTAATCGATTTTCGATTGATTTTATATAAATTTTGCAAAATCGAGTAATTAGGCCTAAGATCGATTTTTCCCCTTGAAACAGACGGACCTGGGACCGGATCTGCAGGAACTTCCAGGTACAAATTTGTTCCAAAAACATGCATAATGTGTACCAATATATACAAACTGCACATCTACTTAACGGGAAGAAGCTCGTCTAAGCGATAGAAACGTCGTTTTCTACCTCAGCAACACCCAATTCCAACAATAAGCCGCTAAATGAAAAGAACGTAAACAGATGCTAAATGCACACATCAAAAGAAACGCGCAGTAGCAACAATGCTATATGATCCTATCCAAAAATTATTATTTAAGACCAGACTGAATTGAATCGAATCGAACTGTGATTAATCGATTCAGAGCCTTATGAATCGAAATTGAATCGATTTAGGAAATTGGCCACAATACCCAGCACTAGTTACTGGGCTGTCGGCAACCAGTTGGAAACAATGAATAGCAATAAAATATGCACATATTCTTTTTGATTCTCACTAAATTGATATTTGCAACACTTACTTTTATGCAGGTCTGGGTCAGATGGGGATGAGTTGAACTGCGTTCCTCTGCCATTTTTGACAGATGGACACTAAATGGAAACGGTTCTAGATGGGTTCCAAAGGCCGTTAACAATGTTACTATTTAAGAGAAAAGTTGTTTTGTGAAGTTTTAAATGTGTCCAAACTTCCAGCAACACAACAGCAAAGTGATTCGTGCAAAGAACATGAATAAACGCTAAACCTACATCTGATTTGAGAAAGAAAATGAACAATCATGTGACTTTCCAACGTCTGTTTAATAAAGAATTTAACAGGCAAAATTTAAATACAGAATAAATCCAGGAAGGTCATGGATTTAAAAAATGACGTTTGTTAAAGCTCTACTTGTTCTGTGTGTTAACCTTAACATCATCGTTATAGAATTTGACATTGTGAGTCAACATAAACGAAAGCAGGAGTAATCTACTGGAGCCTGTTAGTTCCCACAGTCACAATGTGCTCGGGAGCAATCGGGAGTCCACAGTGAGTGGGAGAGACGAGTGCTGGTGGCGGGAGGTCACTTTTTTCTGCTGCCCACCTTGGCACGCTGCTAGCTTGTCTTCAGATCAGAGCTTTGCCATGAACCGGAGGTTGGCAACGAATCCAAGTGGCTGGGGGAGATAAGGCAGCCTCTGGGACATTACAGATGCAGGCATTAGCTGAGAGGAGACTTGATGGAGAGCAGGGCAAGCTGAAGCCTTTGATAATGCTGCCGATGTTTACTGCCACCACTCAAGAATTGGGCATCTGCTAGGCGCTTCGGAGACTTCACACTCATGCAGACTTGTACCAACACAAGCGCCTGACAATCGCTGCACAGGCACAAAGTGATCACATGTGTTCACGTTGCCTGTTCTTTGCCATTTGGTGCCTCTAGAGGGGCCCGCCAGGGGCAGAGGGGTATAGAAATTCATTAAATACCCTTTTTACAAACCCATTTTTTAAAAAACAGCCCACACAATTCTCAGTGAGCTTTTTCCTGTTTTTCTCCCCACCTAACACAAGATTCCCATTGGATTGCTAGCGTGCCACAATTTCAGCTCCCTGCTTATCTGACAGTAACAGTGCCGGCCCCATCATGAATCTAACATTTACTGTACCATCCTTCTTTCTCTTCGCTGCCTTCAAGTCGCTCTGCTATTTACTATACGTGCCAAGCCTGCAACGCAAAGAGACAAGCGTGAACGGAGAGGGGAGGGCAGCCGTTTGACAAAGTAGTTGTCACTCTCCGCTGGTGTTTCTCGGGTGAGTAATTCCACGCCTGGAATAATCATCAAATGTCTCAAACATAATGCAATAACCCACAGTGTTATTTAACGTCTGACAAGTCCTCATAAATTAAAAGCCTCATGGTCAACCAGCTGGGCCTAATTTACAAACACTTTTAATTATGTTAACAAATTCCATGTCGGAAATGCTAAAAACTGCAGAAGACTTTTCCGAGCACAAGGACTTTTACGAATGCATGTTTGGAATGCTTAATTGTCCAAAAAAAAGCATTTCTGCGTGCAAGGCTGGCAACAAATCCCTGTATGTTTCATTATTGTTGCACTTTATGGAGAATTTCCCACTGTAATAACTAAAATCTAATCACATGACCATCTTTTAAATAGTTTACTGACTGATAATGAATCATGGGAATACGACTGCACACATGCTGCTGACTTAAAGCCCTAATTCATTTTGCAGACAGGCCACTGGCTCCCCAAATTAAATACAGTGATGTCTCCTGGTCCCAACCTCCATGCTTCGTGGTTTCAAGGTTCCATTTACCATGCTTCATCCACAAATTAACCGGATGTAATTTGAACTTTAATATGAAAGGAGGTATATGATACAGGGTCACATTCGGCATTTGATGGAATACTGTGTAATCCATCTCCCGGGCCTTTCCGTGTGGTCTAATCCTGCATGGTCAAGTGGACCGCCTTTAAGAAGACCGATGTAAGAAAGGACGTCAACAGGAGCAAAAGAAACAGATTTATTTGAATGCTTTGGGTGAAGCAGGAAAAGACTGATGGGAGAGAAAGTGGATTGTTGGTAAAAGCCAACAGAGGCACCAACAATGAACACTCGCATTCAAACAATCAACAAACAATCCCTGCAGTCTTCAATCAAGCAGACGTTTTGTACTCGTCTAAATAATTACTATCTTGACCCCACACTGCTGAGTGATGAACAATACGGATTTTACTGTACTCCAAGTGAAATCAGCACACAAAAGAAGGAAAAAAAACACTGAAGTTTGTCTCCGCTCTTGTGTTCTTACTTCATCCAATTATCGCGCCTCTCCAAACCGCCACTACTCTTGACTGGTCTCTTTTCATTAACGCAATCAAAGGCAAGAGCACACAAAGCTTAAAAAAATAACAACGATAAAAGAAGATGGCACAAGCAAAACAACAAATATATTCAGTCTCATAGGTAAATATGAGGAAACATGAAATTTAGGGCTCAGAATCGGTAATAAAAGCACAATAACAGAGCAGAACCCATGTAACCTTTGAAGCCTTAATAACATGACTAATGTCAGACCTAAATATCAAAGGGATGTGATCCTCCAAGTCTTTTATCCCAGTTTAATTACTTCTAAACCAAAAGGACAAATCTCCAAAGTACAAAATCCAAACTATAGTGGCACACCCGTGGAGTTTCAGGACAAGTTTGACTAATCTCACAAACGCTATAAAAGGAAATAAAGTTAAATATTTGGCCTGTTGGTCATCATCGAATCAACTAAAGTGCTGCACATACGACGTGTTGAAAACTGTTCATCTTACATGATTTGCTGCTGAAGGTTCTCGGTCATCAAGGTCATGGTAATCCAAAGGGGGTTTGAATGAAGGCAACTGGACTTTTTTCGTTTCTTGAAGACGTTGTCTGTTGTTGGTCAGTGAGCAGAAACTACTTATGAATACCCATCCTCCCAACCCTTTAGCCTTTAATGTGTGGGAATCGTTGTACAGGATTAGATGCAGGCCTAGAAGCCCTTTTAAGAAGACACACAATACCGGCAAATCAATACTGCCGCAACGGTGTGTCTTATGAACGCACCATGGAGGCATGGTGATGCGGGAATTTTGCAGCAATCGTGCCGCCACGCTTGATAGTAATATTACCACAAAGCTGGACTTGTGAATGCACATTGCACCTTGACGCAACATAGGATGGTGTCATGATCACGTGATAAATTTATGCCGAGCTCCGGACCGAAACTATATTGAAAATGAAAGTAAACACGGTACGAGCAGCTCTGTTAGAGCTGGAGCTCAGATCACCTGACTGTTCACGGGGACTGTGGAGGACAGACACCTTTAGGAGCGGCTTGTCAAAAAAAACTTAATGCAATCGCAATAAAAAGCAAGTTATGTTCAAGATAAACGGAAGTACGTGGCAGCGCAGAGGCCGCCCCCATACCCCATCATACCGACATTATGTAATCTTTTATAAAAAGACTGCGCCACATTACCGAAACAATCTGACCACTTATAAACGACCTTAGGCTCCCAGATGCGGCAAATTGGCGGCATTGTTTTATAAAAGAGGCTAGAGTGCAACTGTTTGGGAATTAGGTTCGGAGCTGGTGAACCTAATTCCCAAACAGTTTCACTCTAGGTCACACCCTCCTGCATCTAATCAATACGATTCCCACACAATAGGGCCTAATGACTCTAACAACTCCTCAGGGTAGGGAGGAGGGGTATTCATAGGTAGTTTCTGCTTGTTAAGCAACAATAGACAGCTACAGTTTATAACCTCGACCCTCCCATATTCCAGTCAGAATTGACAAAGCTCGGGGGCGCTAGAGAGCACCGCATGGATTAGACGCCTTTTTGTGGGGCTCCGTAAAACCCACGCTACAACTACTTTAAAAATTAAGCTTACATCTTTTAAATACCGCCATGGGCAAACCTAAAGCGAAAGGGAAACTTACCAACCCCGACTCACCTGCTGAAGAAGACAATAGAACGACTCCATCGGCTGAAGAAGGCGACGACGCTAGCAAACCAGCTGAGCTAGCTCCAGATGCTACCACCAACATCACCCAGCACTCCAGCGCACAACCTACGCTTGCTAATATCCTAGCTGCTATCGGGAAACTAGAGTCGGACCTAACAGCCAGATTTGATGGACTAGACTCAAAACTACAACTCGTTCAAACCTCCCTCACCAGCCATGCTACACGCATTACCGACCTTGAGGGAGCAGCGACCGAACACGATGCCCGCATTACAGACCTGGAGCGACGCTACGAGGAAGTATTGGTATGCAACACCGCCATGAAGCGAAAACTACTTGATCTTGAAAACCGCTCGAGACGCCCTAATATTAAAATCACGGGGCTACCAGAGAAAGTTGAGAAAGGAAACCCAACTAGCTTCATGGCTGATTTCCTGCCAAAACTCCTTGGATCCGACAACTTCCCAGACGGCCTGAAGGTGGACCGAGCACACCGGATAGGGGCACCATCCTCTTCGGCGGGATCGCGCTCGATGATTGCCAGAATCCATCACTTCCCGGTGAAGGAGAAGATACTTAATCTCGCCCGCCGGCAATCCCCCCTATCGTTTAACGGAGCCCGGATCAGTATCTTCCCAGACTTTTCACCTGAAATAGCCGAACAACGCCGGGTCTTCGACGGCGTGAAAAAGAAGCTGAGGGAGGCGGGAGTTAAACACGGTCTTCTCTTCCCTGCGCGGCTGATCCTCACATTCGGGACTGAGCAGAAGATATTCCTGAAACCCGCCGACGCCGAGGCATTCATAGACAAGTTTATTACACCTCCTGTTGCCTCGCTGCTGACCTAAGATGCCCATGGAGCGGTGCGCCTTCCAGCCGCTCCATGTTTCCGAGCCGCCAGGCTGTCGACAGTTTCCTCACATAAAGCAAATACTGTTGTTCTCTGCCTAACTTGTTCTATATGTAAGCAAATGGACATAAGGGTGAACGGACCCTTCGGAAAACCTACCATTAAGGTAATTGCATGCCATGGTTACCCGGTGTAAACATACAGTTAGTTCGACTGGACTTATCCATGTAGTGTTAAAACGTTTCCCAATGTTCATGAGGGAGTTTGTGCTCTGCTTCGTTTCGGGGGGGGTCCGGGGGAGGGGGGAGGGATAGCTACTGTTTTGTTGTTGTTGTGGGTTTTTTTTCTTTATCTCTCTCTTTTTGTTCCTTTTTTCTCTCCTTTTCCTTTTCTCTTTATTATTCTGCTCATACATACAGCACCAACAACTTTATTTATGCTGACAGGTCATATTACTCTGATGGTATCTCCATATGGCTGTTAACACTGCTCCGTCTTTGCCACAAGATGGCACCCTAACCATGCTGAGTTGGAATGTTAGAGGTTTGAGAACCAACTTGAAAAGAGGCAAAGTTTTTTCTCACTTGAAGATGTTATCTGGAGACATTATGTTCTTACAGGAAACACATATTAAACACACAGATCAACGGAGACTAAAATGCAGCTGGGTGTCTCAAATTTATCAGTCAACATTTTCTTCTAAGGCAAGAGGGGTAGCTATATTAATCCATCGAAATATCCCATTCCAGCACATCTCCACAACTTCTGACCCAAACGGCCGCTATATCATTGTGACAGGTCATATTTTGTCGAGGCATGTGACCCTTCTTAATATATACGCGCCCAATTTTGATGACCCAGGATTTTTCAGAAAAGTATTTAATCTTATTCCGGACCCCTCCACCACCCATTTAATTGTAGGAGGGGACTTTAACACTGTCTTGGACTGTTTTACTGATAGACTTTCCTCAAGTCCAATTGTTCCTTCCAAGTCCACCATTACCATAAATAACCTTATTAATTCTATGAATCTCGTTGATATATGGAGGCTTCAACACCCCACGGGCAGAGATTACTCCTTTTTTTCCCACGTACATAAATCATATACAAGAATTGATTACTTTCTAACAGATGCTAAATTGACTTCCGAGATAACCAACACCAAATACCACAATATTTTAATTTCCGACCACTCCCCCGTTGAACTTAAAATAAATTTAGGTAGGACAAAACCTACATTTAACTGGCGGTTTAACCCGCTACTGCTTAATGACGAGCAATTCTGCCAGCAAATGGACAATCTTATCACAGACTATATAGCTCATAATGACACACCCGATATCTCAGACTCCACCCTTTGGGAAGCTTTTAAAGCGGTGGCTCGGGGTCACATCATAGCCTATGAAGCTAAGCTGAAAAAAGACAGACAAAAGGAAATATCAGAAATTAAAACCCAACTATCAGTTCTTGAGAGCGATTTCCAACAGTCTCCTTCATCCTCTAAACTAAATGAGATCTTAAAACTTAAGTTTAGATACAATACCATTCTGTCTAAACGTGTGAGTATTATGTTATTAAAAATCAGACAAAAACATTTTGAATTATCTGACAAGCCGGACAAACTATTAGCTCGCCAGCTTAGAAACAAACAGGCCAAATGAACAATTCATAAAATTAAGACAAAATCAGGCATTACTACCACGGACCCAAAAGAGATCAACAAATGCTTCCAGCAATTCTACCAAGACCTCTACACATCAAAAACCACCGCAGATGCCACGCAAATCTCTGACTTCCTCCATGCCCTTCACCTACCTAAATTAAGTATTAAAGCACAGGCAGACCTAAATGCAAACATCACTCCTGAAGAAATTACAGGAGCAATACGCTCTTTCCCCAGTGGAAAGGCAGCTGGCCCAGACGGCTTCAATATAGAGTTCTACAAAAGATATTTGGATAAAATAACCCCTATTATGCTACGGATGTTCAATCACTCTATCGCCACTGGGCTACTCCCTGAAACCTTGTATTCAGCTAATATTTCTTTGATACTGAAGAAAGATAAAGATGAACTGGACCCTGCCTCATATCGCCCTATTGCTCTCCTTAACTCGGATCTTAAGGTGTTTACTAAAATTCTGGCTAATAGATTAAATAAATGTATTTCAACCATAATTCATCACGACCAAACTGGATTTATCCCGGGGAGATTTTCTTTCTTCAATGTCAGGCGGCTGATGAATATAATGTACACTAAATATGATAAAAACTCCAAAACCTCTATTCTAGCCCTTGATGCAAAAAAAGCCTTCGACCAAGTCGAGTGGAAGTACCTTTTAGCAGTCATTAAAGAGTTCGGCCTAGGCGATAACTTTGCCTCCTGGTTCAAAATATTTTATGCCCACCCGATTGCTTCTGTAGTAACCAACTCTGACAAATCAACTACTTTTTCGTTACAACGTTCCTGCCGTCAGGGATGTCCGTTGAGCCCACTGCTATTTGCTCTAGCAATTGAACCCCTCGCCACAAGTATAAGGGACCACCCCTCTTTTGCTCCGCTAATCTTAGGTAGAGTAGACCACCGTATCTCACTATACGCGGATGACATAATACTGTTTCTCTCACACCCTGAAGAATCCATTCCTCTGCTGCTCAAGCTTATTAATACGTTTGGTGAACTATCTGGTTACACTATAAATTGGGATAAAAGTGAATTTCTACCTTTAAAGAATAACTTGAGCACACGCTTTCTCAATAGTTTACCTTTTCATATTGTTACAGATAAAATCAAATACCTAGGTCTGAATATCCCCAAAGACCCTAAATCAATTTATAAACTGAACTACCTCAATTTATTAGAAAGACTTAAAACTAACATTGAATCCTGGAGACTGCTACCCTTATCTATGATTGGACGTGTTAACGCAATTAAAATGATGGTCCTCCCAAGGTTCCTCTACCTTTACCAAAGCTTGCCTATATTTCTATCTACGTCGTTTTTTAAACTTCTGAACTCTATTATTTTCCCCTTTATTTGGGGTTACAAGACGCACCGCATTTCCAAGAAGCATATTTTCAAACCTAAGTCTGCGGGAGGCCTAAATTTACCTAATTTCCAGCATTACTATTGGGCTGCGAACTGCAGAGCCCTAATGTACTGGCAAAATGCATACCCTGGTAATATTACAGACTCCACTCCCGCTTGGCTCGCGATCGAACAGGACCTTCCAGTCGGCTCTCTCCCTGCTCTTCTCTTTTCAACCAACAAACCTTCAACAGCTGTCACTGGCTCCGGTTTTATAGTGGCCAGCTCTCTGAAAATTTGGCGACAAATTAAAAAAACGTATAGTCTACCAGATTTTTCAGTCTACTCCCCCATCTGTCACAATCCTTCCTTCCCCCCCTCTCTGAATGATAACACCTTCATAGTTTGGAAGAATAAAGGCCTCGTCACTCTAGGGGACCTTTACATTGAAAAAACATTTGCGACCTTCAACCAGCTAAAAGGAAAATTTACACTCCCATCCTCACATTTCTTCCGTTTCCTCCAGATTAGAGACTACACACGCACACACATAACAAATTTTGGAACTTTCCCTGCTCCCGCAGACCTGCATGCGCTTATGAATCAGTCTCCTGAATCAAGGAGACTTATTACTCGTTTTGTTAACATTTTCACTGCGTATGAACCTGTCCCTACGCATCATCTCAAAGAAGCCTGGGAAGAGGATCTGGGTATTGCAATTAGTACTGAGGATTGGGAAGCTTGCCTCCCTGCTATTCACAGCTGCTCAATAAACTCCAGACATCAACTTATCCAATTCAAAGTAACTCATAGACTCCACTATTCCTGCACTAAACTACATTCATTTTATCCCTCTATTTCTCCAACTTGCCCCAAATGTAAAACAGCAGAAGGTACTCTCGGTCACCTTTTTTGGGCCTGCCCCAAGCTGAGCAGATTCTGGTCAGACATCTTTAACTACCTCTCCACAATCCATGGCTGTGTTATTATTCCAGACCCTTATACTGCTATACTGGGCGGGTCCCGACACCTCGCTAATCTAACCAATCTTCAACAAAAAACGGTGCAATATAGCATGGTTATTGCCAAAAGAAACATTCTAACAGAATGGAAAAATGAAAATGTGCCTTCTTTTACGACTTGGCTGACAGAAATCACTAATCTGTTACAATTGGAAAGGATCCGCCATGATGTCAGTCTAACTTCTGCCACCTTTAATAAAATGTGGCAGCCTTTTATAACACATCTGTCAAAACAGTAGCCCTGTGATTGGTTGACAACACGGCTGATTTTATTTAATTCATCTTGCCTAGACGCGAGGTACTCTCTGTCCGGTGCTATTTACCTTATCGCTGATGGACTCCTTTTTTCACGCTTCTGCTAGTTTTTTTTTTTTTTAAATGTCTTCCTCTTTTCCTATTTAGTTACTATCACTATTATTATTATTATTATTATTATTATTGTTCCTTTTATTTTATTTATTTATTTATTTGTTGTTAAGTGTATTTTGTTCCATTTCATGATCCAACCCAACTACCTATATAGCTGTTTTTTATTTTATTTTATTTTATTTTTTTTATTTTTTTTTATATGTGGGGGGAGTAGTTGTAGCTTAATTTCTTGGTTTAAACTCCTCTATTTGTATCTTTACTGTTGACATTTACATTACCTGTACAAATGAAGAGTTATAAATAAAATATTAAAAAAAAAAAAGAATTGACAAAGCTCCTCGGATGAGAAGCGAAACGTCTTCAATAACCCAAAGAAGTCTAAATAGTTGTTAAACAACTTTTCCATCAGTCATTAAAACTAATTGCCGTTTTTATGCTGTTGCGCCGTGCCACACCTGTCTTCTAAACCGTTCTTTTGGGATTCTCTAAACTCTTTAAAATCAGAGTGTTTCCTTTGTGCAGAGCTCATCATTGATTCTTTCAGGAGCTTTTCACTGCAGTGAAGGGAAGGAATTGATTTAGTGATGACCAGATTTCCCCACTGAGATATTTTTTTTTCCTTCACGTTTTCTGCTGAGGTGCATACGTGTAAAATAATTACATCAGGTAGCTGGCTGAAGAAAAAGTTCTGCTGGTGGATTTTTGTTTTTGTCACTACAAAGCCTGTTGAGGAGTTCTTAACTTGACCAGTGTTGCCAGTCAAGTCCATGATTTTTTGTTAAGTGTTGATAAACAGTGGAAGTGAGTTCCCCCCCAGGCAAAGATCCTGTTTGCTGTAAACCTAGCAGGAGTCCAACAGGACCTTTATTTTGCAGCAGCATTACCATTTCTTTTCAGAGGTGTCTTGCCGGTGGCGCTGTACGCCTGCAGCCATGTTGCCCTGTGGGAAACATTCTCTCCAGCGACTCTTGCCAGTCTCATACCTACCTCCAAAATGTCCGAGCCAATTTCTTTGCTTGCAGTCATGGAAAAAAAAAAACGAGCAGAGCTCTTTTCTTGCATCCAGCTCACCTAATTATCCCGGTGCTATGAGGCATGTTAGAGTGTGCTCTTTCTGCCTCTGCCAAGCCAGTTTCCAACCTGTGCTCTTTAATTGGTCTTCATTATAGAAATATGAGAAAACAAGGCCGAGGTAAAGACTTCATTTTGCTTGTTTGCATGTTGCATGCTTCAGTGGGTGATAGGCACAAATATTGTAAATGCAACATAATGAAATATAAAGGAGGAGGTCGTTTTCTGTCTCGGAGAGAAAACCTGAATACAGAGTTTTAGATGATATGAATCAGAAACTATCGAGGCTTAGAGCAACAATAGCTCGCTTTAGACCTGGTGACAAACAGAAGGAATTTATGGATTTTTGAGTCTGTTTCTTTTCAAAATGATTCTTAAAACGGGCAGGAGGGGTTTGCCTATTTCCAGCTGTTTGTCTTAAAGCGAGTAAACAGAAGTTGTTGGTATATCGTCAATAAATTGAAAGTCTATAAAAATAAATAAATAAACTTGATTTTTTTTTCGCCACACCTGAACAAAAAATAGCCAGAGGGCTACACAATGGTCTTCAGCCTAGCCAGCACACATAGGTGGGACCTATATGGGCAAGCTGTATGGGTCCCAACAGGGTTTGTCTGCTGTTTCCATGGTTGCCCCACAGGGGTTTGCCGGTGTTTGAGTCAAACCCTCTGAAAACACGTGTAGGGCCCATTAAAATCTGCGTGGGCAAAAATATCTCTGCGCAAACCCCCATGGGGCCACTGTGGGAACTGTGGACAAACCCTGGTGGGACCCATATGGCTTGCCCATATAGATCCCATATGGGGCCCACCTATGTGTGCTGACTGGGTAGATAGTCTCCATTCTGCTGCTTGGTGTCTCACATAAAAAATAAACAAAAACTAATAAATCAATAAATAGGAGCTATTTAATAACTAGTGTTGAAGTGAGTGAAGAAGATCACCTTCCTCCATTGATGAAGATTGTTCTGACCACCAGACTCTGAGCTGAAGGATCCACTAGCTCACATTCACACAACCACTGTGGGTTTTTAACCCTGAAACACCAAGAAATAAGCATTCATTCATTCATCCCATTGATTTAAATGGAGGGGGCGGGGCTTATAGCCTTCTTTACCCCAAAAATCAACATCGTAAAATTCACAACGACCATGTTGGACTTTTGAAATTAGATATTTTGCATTTGATGGAAGTCCCTTCTGTGTTGATTGTGTGAAAATGCTTTTTGAAGCTAAGAAAATAAAAAAGTGAAGAGGTTAATTAGCTCCCAGAGGAACGATCTAATAATCTGATGTTTGTTTATTTGGGTAGAAATCTCTGTCAAGCTCATCCACCAAAAATACATAAACTCAATGGCTTTAAAGCCAAATTACTTTGTTTTAATTATTTTAATTGGAAGATGCTGTAATGGGAATAATTTAGCATGATGGAGTCAATGATGCTTAATTTGTTCCATTTAGTTGTGTGAAGATTTTGATTCTGAAAGTGTTAAAAAGCATTAAGGATAATGTTTCATGAAGGATCTGAGTGCAAATCTTTGATTTTATTTCTTGCAAACCTTATTTTGATACCTTCCTCTCACATATGTGGTTAACAGCAGGCTACCTTTAGGTAACTCTTCCATTAAACAGCAGCTTAGCTAACAGTTTTAAAGAGGCAGTGTTTTGGATTTAGCGACATCTAGTGGCAGAACTGCAGATTGCAATCAACTAAACACAAATAAGTATGAATAAAACAAATGAAATGAAATCTACGTTTTAATAAACACATAAACATCAGACAAGTTGAGAAATCAACCAAATGTGCTGATTTTTAGAGTTCTGGGCTTTAAAATCAGCACATGGACGTTTTAGAGGGGTTTATCTGTTATGTTAGCTGGTTTAATCGGGTAAACAAACGTGCATTATTTTGAAAGTACAGTATATTAAAACATCATACAAAACAAAGATTTTGCAGGAATTTCTCACGAATTTCAGCAAAGTCAGTTACAAATAAACTTTTATTTCATAGATTTTGATCTTTTCTGTGAGTTTTCTGTCCACAAAATGATTTGTAAGAATGATAAATGCTGATTATTCCTTAGCGAAGGTTTCGGTCCACTTCAAAGCATAAAAGCTGAAAAAGAAAAAGATCTTGTAGATACTTTTCCATGATACTTCTACAGATTACAGGTTGAAATTCCAAATATAGAAACATTTTCATTTTAAAGCAGAAAAGACTCTTTGGCAAAAATATAAATAAATAAAAAGAATTTATTCCAAATGCAATTTCACCCCTTTCATTTTTTACTGTACTTTCATTTGTTCTAATTATTACAGGGTTTACAGAGTAATTGCTTTTGGATCAGAGGAGCTGAAACATCAAAAGGTAATTCAGACATTCTCCACACCTACAATGAGAAGTATGCACAGAGCGTGGCAACTAACAAGAAATAAAACCGGAGAAAATTGTGTGATTGGATTGACCTTCTGAAACCGCGCACGAGACAATTTATGGGTCCACTCACTCACTCACTGGTGTGGCTATAAACTCATTTACCCTCCACAGGGTAGGACGATAGTAATGCTATGCATTCTTGGCATTCTATTCTGATTTCAACACACGCAGGTTGACCTATTTTGCCAATTTTCCTCACATACATTAGATACAGACATCGCTTTTTACAAGTCTTAGACAAACAGAGTCTGAGAAATGTCAGCAGCAGTGGAGGATGGGTGCAAAACAAACACAGAAAGCCGTTATTTAAAAAGTAGTTTGTTGAATATCATTTGGTGCAAAAGTTGCCACAGCTACAGGGAGAAGTCGTGGGATTAAAATAAATCAATGAATAAATTTAAGTATTAGTGACTACGTTTAAAATCCATGAGAAGCTCTAATGAAGGTTTGCCACATTAGAAATTCTGCTGTTTTGCAGCCGGTCATGTTTGCAACAATGAGAGTTGTGGGAATGAAATTAGGCTTCAGAAAAGTACAATAAATGTTTGTTGGATTCAGATGGGTTTTGGTCTCATTTGTCCACTGAAAAAAGGCTTATTAGTAGCATTCAGACCAGCTAACATGAACCACAAGCACTGAAGAAGTGAAATCACAAACTCAGGTTATGAAGGTGAAACTGGAAACATTTTAATATGGTGCAAAAGTCCATTAATGTCAGTGATCCAGCTCAGACTGTGAGACCATCTAAAGGCAGCTGATTAGAGTGTGACGAGTCTAGAAGATTGAACCTTTTCACAATATTCTAGTTGTCTGAGTATTTGAATGTGGGGTTTTCATCAGCTGTAAACCATAATTATCACAATTATAACAAATAAAGGCTGAAATATCAGGCTTTGCCTATAATCAGTCTATCTGATGTATTAGTTTCACCTTTTAAGTTGAATTTTTAGGGATTTATTTTTTTAGAAATGATCTCATGAAACAATATCACACAAAAGTATTTAAGTAAATAACTTGAATTAAAAAGTATTGAATTGTGAGTTTGATAATGATTGCACATAATAACAGTAGTAGTAGTAAGTATTGCACATGTATTGGAAGGTGATGACAGTTGTAGTGGCATGTTACAGATGTATGTGTTACATATTAGGATTGACCATTATAGAGTCTAACAGCTGCAGGAAGGAAAGACCTGCAGTATCTCTCCTTCACACAGCGAGGGTGGATCAGTCTGCCACTGAAGCTGCTCTCCAGGGCACACAGGTCGTCCTGCAGGGGGTGCGACTCGTGGCCCAGCACAGTTCTAAGTTTAGCCAGGACCCTCTTGTCACCCACTTCTCGCACTGAGTCCAGAGGACAGCCCAGGACAGAGCTGGACTTCCTGATCACCCTGTCCAGCTTCTTCCTCTCTCTCTCTCTGTGATGCTGCTGCTCCAACAGACCACACCGTACAGGATGGCTGGTGCCACCACACAGTCATAGAAGGCCTTCAGGAGTGTGTCCTTCACTCCAAAAGACCGCAGTCTCCTCAGGAGGTAGAGCCTGCTCTGGGTTGTCCTGTACAGCGCGTCCGTGTTGTGAGACCAGTCCAGTTTATTGATCAACACCCAGGTATTTATACGAGTCCACTCTCTCAATGTCTGTTCCCTGGAGGTTCACCGGTGAAGGAACGGCAGGCCGACGTCTTCGAAAATCCACCACCATCTCCTTCGTTTGCTCCATGTTGATCAGGAGGTGGTTTTGCTGACACCAGTCCACAAAGTTCTGCGTCAGTCCTCTGTACTCCACATCGTCGTCCTCGGTGATCAGGCCGACAATCGCAGAGTCATCTGAGAACTTCTGCAGAACACAGCTGTCCGTGTTGTGTCTGAAGTCAGCAGTGTAGAGGGTGAAGAGAAAGGGTGCCAGGACAGTCCCCTGGGGGGCGCCCACACTGCAGGTCAGCAAGTCAGAGACACAGTCCCTGGCTCTCACAAACTGGGGCCGGTTTGTGAGATAATTCAGGATCCACTCTGCTAGGTGAAGGTCCACCCCCACCCTCTCCAGCTTGGCTTTCAGAAGCATCAGCTGGATGGTGTTAAAAGCACTGGAGAAATCAAAAAACATGACTCTCACAGTGCTGCCGGGCTTCTCCAGGTGAGCCAGAGCGCAATGTAGGAGAAAGGTGACTGCATCTTCCACTCCAATACCTGGTCGGTAGGCCAACTGCAGCGGATCCATCGAAGGTCCCACCGTGGACTGGAGGTGTCCCAGGATCATGTCTCTCCAGTGTCTTCATCAGGTGGGATGTGAGAGCCACCGGCCTGAAGCTGCTGAGGTCTCTAGCGTGTGGTGTCTTTGGCACTGGTACCACACAGGAGGTCTTCCAGAGCTGTGGTACCACCCTCAGCTTGAGGCTCAGGTTGAAGACATGCTCCATAACTCCACACAGTTCATCAGCACAGGACTTAAGGAGCCTGGAGCTAATTCCGTCTGGTCCAGCAGCTTTCTTAGCTTTGATCTTCATCAGCTCTTCCTCACCTGGCCTGCTGCAAAGACATTACTCTGTTACTTTTACTTCTTTTTCTTCTTCTTGTGTTTTTTATTGATGATCGGTGAACTGAAAATGCTAACCGCTAGCATTACAGCTAACAGCCGTAAAGCAGGTATAAGAGCGCCCCCTAGAACACCTACCCGCTCCACAAAACTATCTAGTGTGGTTTTAGGTCAGCAGAGGGCTGCAGAGTGGTGTCAGATATGAAACTGGTCAAGTTTCTAACTCAACAATCACTGAGATCAATGTTAAAGCTCTAGATTAAAGTTTAAAAAGCTGTTGTTACTTTAAAGGGTAAACAATTTGACTCGTGTTGCTGGTGAAAGTGGGTAATTGTGAGCTGTACCTGCATCATAATTATTACGGTAATACTTCAACATGAGAGGATTTCTTATCTGAACTTGCAGCAGAAACAGAAAACTAAAGAAAATAATGGTTTATTTTCCACAAAGAGCCAAATTTAAATCCCAGAACAATTCATTTTTTGCCCCCGATGCATGATGCTGTATTGATTTAGTGCATTAAGAAGGATCATGTATCGTGTGTGTGTGTTCTGCAGTACTAGATTTACACAGTTCTTGGTAGTAAAAGATGTAATTACGCGAATAAGTTGCTGAATATAATTGAGCTGCCGATAAAGTTCTTCAACAGCTCATCTAAGTATTATAATTGTGTCGGAAACCCTGAAATAATAAGTCTAGAAGAAAAAAAAAGCCAGCTAACACTAAAATCACAACCTGTCACATTTATAATCTATGCTATTTTCAGTTCGGCGAATGACAGTGAAATAAAAAAAAACCACATATGTGACATTATCTTACACAAACTGGCCGTCTCAGCCTCAGACCCGATACCAGACATGCATTTGTGCTCCAACGTTAATGCAAAACTCACTCTGACATTTATTTAAAATCCAATTTAGCTCAGGTGCTGGGGGGATATCAAGTCTGGATGGAGTTTTGTGTCACCTCTCTAATGAAGGAACCATTGCTAGAAACTTAGACGCTGATGAATATGAGCAGATGTCAGACAGTGATCTGACACATATTCCATCAATTTCACAATGTACCTGCAAGGAAATAAAATGTCTGAATACCTCATTTGGTAAACACAACACCTTGTACAGCACCTCAAAATTCTATCAAACTGGAATGTAAATCACCCTGTATTTACATGGGACTGCATATGCACGCGTGTCACTTCCAATATGAGGTTATATGGACAGCTGGAATTAGACGCTGACGCGTTTCAATTTGATCAAATTTAATATGTTTTTCTCAATGTTTCCCATCCCAAATCCACAAATTCTGCTTTAGAGAGGGAACACCGTGATATTTATACATTTGCTGAAATGCGTTATAGAGAAAGTTGAGAAAGGCAACGGTCTTTCTTTCCAAAAATAAAATGAGACTCTTGTAGAAAATGCCAGAATTTGACAGAAAGGCAAAAACAGTACAAAGGTCTTATCTTGATGACCTGCTTGAAGTGATATAGTAAAATATTGGCATTTTAATAAAACTCCCTCCTGACATTTCTGTCATTTTCTAATTCTTTCCTGTCAAAGTGACCTTTTCTTAGCCTCTGCTGTGAGCATTTCCTCACGCTCATATTATCAAGATGCTGTGGTCTCTCATGTACACTTCAGCGGGAGTGCAATGACCTTCATAACACTAAAGAAGGTAAGCACTCATGAGCTCTCCGAATCAACGGTAGAGGAATAAATAATTGGAAGGGAAAGGTTTGTCTCCTTTTGATAACAAAAGCTGGATATTTTGAACACTTTGAGGTGTTTTTGTGTAAAACTTTATATTTACTATCTCGTATGTCGTTTGAAGAAACAGTTTACATCAACATTTAAAGGCACACTAGTCAGTTTTGGCTTGTTTTTAGCACCCCCTAGTGTCCGTTAATGAAACCAAAAGTGAAACTTATCTCCTTGCTGTGCGTTGGTCTTTTTAACACCTTAATCTAACAGCTGAAATGTCTCCTCAGCCTTCATTAGTGTCTACAGGAGCGGTTCATCACTAAATCAAACAAATCAGCTGTGTTCATGATCTAAAACATGCAGGAAACATGCTGGAAGCATCAAAATATGAAAAAGTTGCATAGAATACTTTTAAATCTAGAAAAACAGCAAGAAGGAATTAGCTGATAAAACATTGACTTTTTATGTCCAACATGTTCATAATAGCAGCATCTTTAGTCAAGACTTTATAAATTCTAGTAAAAAAATAGAAACATTTGAGAAGGAAAAAATTTAATAACCTTTCACCACAGTCCATTTCACATTAAACACACATTGTGTTGTCATGGCAGAAATATTATTCAACCCCTTCCAGGCTTGACTTGACCAAGACGCACCAGAAGTGCTACATTTAGCTGTTGCTAGTGACATTCATGCTAGTAAAAGATGATCTCTTGAACTGATGGATCACAATCCTTTTATTTATACAACCTTGTATTGTGCTTGTATATCTGCAAAAATACAGAACAAAATATTAATAACAACCCAAACAGTGTGTCACATTAACCTTTTTGCCTTATTTATTAATCATTAATTAATTAACTTTACCTTTATTGCTAAACCTTTTAATCCTTGGCTATTTTTAGTGCTATTACTATATCTTAACATGTATGTATTTAATTAAACCTTTTAACATTATCTGTTTTTACCTTGTATGTATCATGAAAATAAATTAAAATACATCATATTGCAAATTTCTGTGATTTTACAAAAAATAAAACATTTGTAGTAGCTACGCTAGCACCCTCTAGTGGAACAAAATGTAAGCGTTATATTTAGCGTCTCAAAGTAACACTAAATAGTTTTTAAAACTTTAAGCTAGCACTTTAACATTGATCTCAGTGATTGTTGAGTTAGACACTTGACCAGTTTCATATCTGACACCACTCTGCAGCCCTCTGCTGACCAAAACCTGAACTAGATGGTTTTGAAGAGTGGGTAGGTGTTCTAGGGGAAGCTCTTTACCTGACTTACGACTGTTAGCTGTAATGCTAGCAGTTAGCATTTTCACTTTGCCGATTGTCAATAAAAAGCACAAGAAGAAAAAGAAGTTTGTTTTTTCTGATGGCATCATGGCGGAGCCTGGAAGTAAAAGTAACAGAGTAATGTCTTTGGAGGTCAAGCAAAGAGCTAAAACCAGAGTGAACATTGGCGCGGCCTATGTTAGTTTGAGGGAGCTAAAGAAGGCTACAAAATCAGGGACTGATGGTGACCTGGCTTTGTTGCTACTGAACATATACTATTTTTTGTCCAACAGTGTGGATCGTTTTACTTTGTGGTTTATTTTAGTATTAGTTGGCTCATGTTAGCATTAGCATGTTGTTAGCGCTAGCTACAGCAGGTAGGGCGGAGGAATGGGAAACTCCTCAGTGTTACTTTAACACCGTGAAATATATAAAAAAATCTACATTGACAAGAAAACTTTAACACCAACCTTGTTCCTCATCAACCAGGTGCTAAAGAAGCTAAGCAGCTTAGATTTACACCTTAGATAATTTTATGGGTGTAAACTCTGTAAATAGTTCTCTGTACTGCTGTGCTGTTTGAAGCCATTGCAATCTGTTATTTGGTTCTTTCAAAATAAAAGCATTAGCAGCATCATTAATGTAACTAAGAAAAAAACAACTATGAATATTTTAAAAAACACTATTAACAATGTCATTTACAATAACCACATAATGCAAAATTAAATGTGGTTTGTTCTGATTAGACATTAGCTCATAGGTCCTGTTGAGTTTCCTTCAAGGCTGAAGCCTTTTAGATAACTTTTTCACAGAAACACATTTAAGAGTAGCTGAAAACGACTTAATACAACGCTGTTGTATAAACAGTGTTTTTGTCCTCGTAAAGGTATTTTTTTTACTTCCTTATGCTTGTTTTTATTCAGAAATCTAGCCCTTACACTCAGCTGTTGCCAGATCTGAGAGTGTTATTTCTGTTACCACATATGTGTCACATTGTTGTTCAAAACATCATTTTAAATCAAAACACCCAGCCGTAGCTTTAAACAATGTTTGCTCATTATTAAGACATTCAAGAATTGGATTTTTGTTGTCAGCTGGTTCACTAACACACCAGGGCACCACACACACCAGTCACACGCTGCTCGCAAAGCCAATTTAATTAGCCAAGCATCTCCAAACGCCTTTTAAACAAGACATCTTAAGGCTTAATAAGACGTCAAACAATTCTGGCATTTTGTCCTGAAGAAAATCCGCCACATTGTGTCTAAATAATTCTTGGCAACCTTTAGAAGACGCACTGGGCAACACTCCTATCAGTTTGGGTCCCGTTCTTGATGGTGCCCACTTCCACAGGACTTTATAAACAGCAAGCCTGTTGCCAATGAAAACAAAAGACAAACTAGCAGATTCATTCTTACCAAATCGCTCAACTGGAACCAAATCCAGCTCTTAGTTCCGGCTAAAATAGTGGCAACAATGTTTGCTTTGTTGTTTTGATTTTCGGATCACTGCCCTCAAATTATCAAGTATATCAAGTCCTTTTATTCAGTAATAAACAACTTCTGGTGCAAATTCTTGTTCTACTCTGTTTCTTATCAGAATGATTTCCCCATCATCTGATGAGAGCTGAAGTTTACCAGGCAAACCAGAGTTTACCGTTTGTATCTACCAGTCCTTATGCACCATGGTGGCTGCGGGTTGTCTCGACTGGGATTTAAACCCCTATTCTTTTGTTCAAAGAGCTGGCAACAATATCAGAATCACCAAACTAGAGATAAAGGTCATAGTGTTGGATGTGGTCATCTGAGAAAAAAGTTGAGGAGGAGCATGAGAAGCTTGGACAAAGGGTACAAAAGGATTTATTCATCCCATTGGGAGATGTGACCCCCAGACTGGAAGAGTGTCTCCAGCAGAACCCAAAAACAACCACTTTAAGGATCATTTCTTCTAATTTTCTCAGAAGTGTCTGTTTTCAATAACATTTTTCCTCCCGCTGTCGCCAACTGCTTTTTCAGCAGCATTGCTATTGAACTGAACCAGAAGCACAAAAATATATCATTAGCTTTATCAACTAGGTCACCAACTCCAGTCCATGGTGGTCAACATCCTGCAAGATTTAGGAGTTAGTCTGCTTCAACACACCTGATTCAAATGGAAGGGTTGTTCATAGGTTTGTAGTACTCCTTGGCAGTCTTTTATATTATAAAAAGACAAAAACAAAACCATTATCCCCCTGCCTTTTACCTTTCTACAGCAGGAAATCCATAATCTGAAGAAAGGAAGTCACAAACTAGAACATGAACCACTCAAAACATCAACCCAAAGGAGGAAAGGTTTATTGAGGAAGCGAGAAGTTGAATCATTTCCCATCAACTTGTGCACAATCCTCCTTTAGCAGCCTTTTGAATTTGATCAAATTCAGGTTTCAGGCACTCAGACTTGGCTTCTGCATCCATTTACATGATGCTTAACTATGGTGGGATGAAATGTAAAAGCCCCTCAAAACTCATGTATAGAGAGCTGCGTTTGACTTTTCAACTCGAAAATCACAAAAACCCTTCAAAACTCAAGTCAATGCTTCTTTTTTTGTTACTTAAAAATAAACTATTGCATAATCAGATGCAGAAAATTCTAAATTCTTCATAATTCTAAAATAGTTACATGCAGGTTTGCATGCTTGTCATGAAATGACTCCAGTATTTGTGTTATTTCTTTGTTCTTCTCTTTGCTCTGGTTTTTCATAAATATATTCAAAAACTAGAGGGAAGTTCGTTGTTGATTGTAAATATTTATCTTTTGCAGTCTCTGCCAGAGGTTTGAACCCATATCCTGACTCCAGATAAAAAAACAACAACTTTAAAGCTGTAATTTTTCTATACTCTGTTGCATGCAACTAGACTTTACCTTTTTACCGTGTGTATGTCAAGCAATAAAATCAACAACAACAAAAGAATTAATACTAATTTGGTCTTAATGGAAGCTCAACATGCTTAAGTCAATCTGATAAATAATACATCATATTCCATTATAGAATCTCTCCAATTACATTAACCGATAACAAGAGGAGCAGGGGAACAGGTGAGTGGGAAGAGTCTCAATTTCATCTGGTAAATAAGTGTGAGGAGAACAGCTGGGACCTCTGCAAGCGGTTACATCAAGACTGACAGCTGCCAGATAGCTTACAGACTCGTCAGAGCCAACGGTGACCTCAGATGTGTAGAGAGTGATATGTAGGCGGGGGTGGTGGTCATGTCAAGGTCGCCAATATCTTGGATTTATTTTGTCTTCTATCAGATATCAGTTTATTTTTATCTTTAAATATATCTCATCATTCTGTCTGCAGCAAATAACCAACTAGTATGTTCAGCAGCTGCCATATTGGTTTCAGTTCTGGTTCACCGTCTTTTTCTTTGGGCCCCGGACCAACGCTGCATTCTTCCTATCCTTTTGCAGTGATGTCATCTCTACACAGATCCAGCAAAATTGGAAGAAAATGAATTATGCTAGCTCTGTTGGTATCATTCTGCAGCAGTCCACATGGTACAAAAGCTAAATGCATTTCACTAAATACTTTACCACACTTTGGACAGGTATCAGATACCAAATTCATCATTATTATCCTGCTTAAAACTAAATGTAATCATGTTTATGTTCATAACAAACATTGAAATAAGTTATTGAATGTTAGCATTTTTAAATTCTACAACTATAACAGAAATGCCTCCCTCTTGGTCAGGACGTCATTGTAAATGAGAATAGATTCTCACCAACTCACCTGATTAAATACTGGGAAACAATGTAAAAGAAAAAAATTAAATGAATAAATAAAACTGGCCCTTACCACCTGCAGATCCTCCACCAGAGGGCAGTAGACATGTATAGGACTGAATATGGCAAATTTTATAGTAAGGTACTAATCCTGATGCTCCATCGATGTTTTAAAGAGGACCTAGAATGCAATTAATCAACAATCTAAAACAGAGCTTTGAGCCTCCAAAAAGCATAAGAACATTTTTTGGCTTTCATCTGTCCCAGGAGCCCTGATACAGGCCATTCTAAACCCCCTTACTCAGGCCTTCAGTGAAAAGAGCTGTTTACCCCTCCCACTCGGCCAGGACATGCTGATTGGTTGGTTTCCCCAGAAGGCCTCAGACACATGCAGGTTTGAGGAGACGTGGCTCCCCCTAGTGACGTGTTAAGGAAGTCTTTCTCAGAACAGGAGGTTTTCTCTCACCTTTTTCAACTTTCTAATTTACATAAAAGTAGGTCACACGGCTTTGGCTTTTTGGCATGCTGCTGTTGACCACCCAAGCTGTCTTATTCAACAACAACAAGGAAAATGTTGGTTTACATTCTAGGTCCCCTTTAAGGCCAAAAGTGGTTTGATGAGAATCTGTAACAGTAGTCAACAGAAGTTGATGCTAAATGCTAGTGCTAACAATACCTAGACAATGTTCCCAAAAGGACGTGAAATAAGCTGTTTATATGGAGTGGATCCATAAACATCTCATTACAAAAGTTTGTATGTGCAAAGGGCAAAGGGATAGCAAAACATGTCTTTGCAGGGTAATGGTTGTGGTTCAGGCATGTGATTAGGAAGCACCCCCCCCCCCCCCCCCCCCCCACACACACACACACACACACACACACAAAAGAAAACTTAGTCAAGACCACAGAGCTGACCGCTGAAGGGATCCCTAGACTGGCTTGGGAATACCTCAGTTGGAGGACCAGGTGGAAGTGGCTGGCCTGGGATCCCTACTAGAGCTGCAGACCCAGATAAGCAGAAGACACAAGAAAACAAAAGCTTGACAGCACAAAAGCAAAAGTGAGGGTAAATTATTTAGGTAGCATGTTGAGGTCAAAGGTGGAGAGTAGATGCTGGATATGAAAATTTGGACAAGTCTTTGGTCTTGCCCACCTCACCACACCATCAGTATTGTGTTGGTATGGTTTAACTTGTTTCTCAATCCTGACACAGTCCAAGAGACTGGACTGAGTTATCATGATAGCACCTTCGTGGAAATGAGCTACTGATTCATGTAGGGTGGAGGAGAGGGTCTCACAGTTTGTGACAATGGTGGAAAACCCTATTTAATGAGTACTTGTGGTGTACCAGTATCACACTTTCACTCTGAAGTAGGTTTTCCATATTTGTTGCGATCCAGCCAAGTTCCAAGAGGTCATTTAGAGCTTACTCCAGCACGAAGAAGGAACAGGGAGAATTTCTAAAGGATTTAAACTTTTAAACATCATTGAAGAGTTTTTTTGTACCAGAGAAACAATCACATTGGGTCAGCTTAAAATATCTTACCATCATGCAGAATACCTGATAGTCAAATTGTCCTTTGTCATAGCTCTGACTATTGTGAGATAAGAATTTTTCAAACTAGCAATTGAGAGTGATCGTGTCCCGAGGCAAATGACTGTCATTTGTCTGATGCAGCTTTGGTCAGGTCCTCAAAAAACACATTTATTCTGTATAATTCACCTTCCACATTGGCTCACGGATCTGGAATGGGTTCACTTTTAAAAGGAGAGCAAACAAAATGTGCTAATGTTCAGAGTTTTCAGGACAATGAAGCTAGATTACAGGGCGTGTCTTGGCTGTGTAGGCTCTGATGTATGTTGGTGCTTAATGCCCCCCAAAAGATTAATCTTTAATACGAGTGGCACTACTTGGAAAGTGAAAATTAATCTCCGCAGAAAACAGGAGGGAAGAAAAAAAAAGTATTCCCTGGTGACAGTGGGACAAGTGTGTCCCGGAGTGCCCCCCATTTCCCGACCAATATGAAAAAGCATTTCACAACATGATATTTCACCGCCTCTGGGGACGGTCAAAATTGGGTGAACAATAGAGGGGGAAAAGACTGTTAGTAAATGTCACTTTAGTGCTTTGGTAACCCGGGCTAGGATTTATGTCACTCTGAGTTCGGGGTTGATGTCTGAAAAAAGAGAGGAAGCAGACAGCTCTCAGACAAATGGTATACAACTGTGAAGAGCTTAAAAATAAATCTCCCAGGTTCCTTAGGGTCAAGATTTCTGAGCACTGTCACTGTCTCTGGAAGCCAGCCTGATTTTTAATGCAGCTTCTGTAATTCCACTCTTTTAACGGATAATTTGCAAAGATTCGCCTGTATGCATTCTGACAGCTCAGCATGTTGATTTATTTTGGCCATTATTAAGTCAACAGTTAAAGCCCATTTATTCACTTGACAGGCGGAAATGTGTTTTTATGACCTAACCATGTCGCTAAACCTAAACAGGAAATTGGAGTCATGACGGATGGCTGGATGGACGGATGGGGGGAAAAATCCTTTTTAAGAGAATAGTTGAGAATATTTGAAGTAGGGCTTTGTTAAAAGGTCATCACCTGATGTAGACACATGTCTGAACAACCTTGCTTTGAAAAGCACGTAGAGCTAATAGCTATCCATAACACGGCAACTACCAAAGTCTATTATTACGGAAGTATCTAATAAACCCTTAAAGTATCACACAGTTTGTAATATGTGGTTATTGACACTACATTATTTTGTTACTTCCAATGAAGATTAGCAAATTAGCAACAGAGCTAGCTAGCCACCTGTAGCCCTTTGTTATTGATGAGAAATGCCATATTTCTGCCAGAATCATGAAGTAATTGATCGGAAACACACATCAGGGGGTATGTGCAGTATCACTGCATTGTGAGCTGTATTAGCTCAGGAGGTAGAGCAGGTTGTCCAGTAATCAGAAGGTTGCAGGTTCAATCCCGGCTCCCAGCAAAGAATGCTGTTGTGTCCTTGGGAAGCCCAACTTAAAAATCACAGAAATGTAAGCTTTTGCAATAATGTTTGGAATAATCTTCAGTTTATCCATGTTTTCCATTAACAAGGACTATCAGTGTTAAACAGTTAAAGCGATTATGTAGTTTTTACCATTAATCTCTGGAAATATCCATCGAAATGTTGTTGAAAATGAATTAAATAATGCCCAGTTGTTGAAAAATATTGTTGGCTTCGTAACATATAACCATAAAAATTGGGTCTAAAATACGTAGATGGAAGTGGGTCTTAGTCTCTGGGGGACGCCATATTAGACATGATATTTCCTTCTACGGGAGCCCGTGAGGACAAAATACATTTACAGATTTGTAACAAGCGATTACAAAAGTTTCACCATTCATAAACGTTGTTTTACACATTTACCTCTTCGCTCGTTGCCAGTGATGAAAGGGAGGTTGAACGATCTGATGAAGTACTTGTTAAAAATTGCGCTCCCATAGATTTTTGACCCTAATGGCCATCCGTAAGGTCTTATTTGAACACAAAAATACTGCTTGCTTGCAATGATTTAGAGGTATGTACTGCCCCCTATCGCCAAGGAAAATACATACAGTCACTTTAAGGCTCTAAACTATACTTCTTTTAAGGTTTACCTGTTAAGTTCAGGACATGTAATTAATAAATACGATGGTAACACTGTTTGCATTTTCATTAGGCCCAGGTTTATGTAACTAGTTAGCAATGTTAGCATAGTACAATCATTGGTCTAAGTCATCATAATGTTTACTCAGAGATTTGGTGCTATAAACCCTTCTGACATAAACCCAGAGGTGGTTCTAGGAGGACGGTTGGGTTTTTATCAACAGTAACCAGGATTCACAGTTAATACTCCAGTGAAAAATATGTTTCTAACACTTAAGATGATTTATGTTCTTGAGGAAATCTGTTGTTCATTAAAGGCACTTGTTATAAAACAAATGCCTGCACCGCCAGACTAACTATAAATCTGAACTAATGATAGCAGATGGGCTTTGACTTTTCTGATGTTAAACTCCCCTCGATCCTCGTAAATTTCTAGTCTCAGCAGCCTACTTTCTGTCAGTCTTCATCGCGTCCCTCATACATACCGACTCCTGACAGCAGCACAGGAAATATATTACTTAATAGTGTTACCCCTATGGACATGGCCCTTAAATAAATAAAGTTATTGCTAAATGAATCCATTCATGGTCATGTCCTGTAAGACAGACATGAGAAAATACATAAAGCGCCGGAACAGGCTGCTATTGAGATGTGCAAGGATACGCTGAGTGAAAACAACTTGTGATAAGCAGAAGGAATCTCTTATCACTGGTAATCCATGCAGCTTCCATGGTTACCATGGTTGCAAGCCTCTGCTTTGGCAGCAGAGCTGAAGCACAGCAGAGAGGAAGGAGGCGGGGCCTTCAACTTTTTAAACTGGGCCTTCCTTTTACTGTTTTCTGCAGGATCTTCTGCAGATTTTCCTTTTTTGTGAGATTTTTTTAGCTTTGACATTCTGTCACTAGAGATAAATGCAAAATAATACAAAAACATATCAGAACTGTAATCAGATACAGAACAACATACTGATAGCAGGTGTGGCTGCAAACCAGGATAGTCAGATATGTTTCTGATCACAACCAAAGTTTTTCACATTATGAAAATAAACCTGGGTTATTATGGGTTTGAACTTGTAACAATAAAGCATAATCGCTGAACCCCCCCAACAGGGTCCTGCTCATTCGTTTGCAGCAAAACCAAAATATTTGGAAAGATCAACTCTGCAGTAACTCATTTACCGAACCCTCTCTACTGTCACATCTTTCATTTCTCTCTCCAGTTCTTCTCATCTCTGCCCTCTTTCCTGTATATTAGTGGATGCTGCTTCTGATTTCAGCAGAAACACGGTATAATGAGACTGATTTACTCTCTGTGCTGCAATTCTGCAAAACATTGGAGTATCACACAGTGCAGTTAACTGAAATGACAGCAGTGTGCCACAGATCATTCAGTGGGTTCACCTAACGCCACAGAGAAGAACTGTTAGTTCTCCTTACCTAGATGGTTCCACATTAGGTGTGATTTCGGTGTGGTGTCTAGCTGCAACCCACGTTTACATCAACCCGCTAATTTTATATCTGTTTGAGACCAAAGTGTCATATTACTAAACATCTTCATGCTAAACCAGAACGCAGATGCTGGAAAAGTCAGAAAACAGACAAGTAGAGCAGGAAATAAACTTTTATTAGCCAAAGCAAAACCAAACATGCACCCGGCAGCAAATGACAAGAGTTCAGAAGTGATTAAATCAGAATAAAATAAGCTGGAAATGGAGAAAACCCACACATGCATGGAGAGAACATGCAGACTCCACACAGGAAGAAAAGAAACTGCAGCCCTGACAGGGCAATGCAACTTAATTCTACTGACACATAATAGATACTGGACTAATGAAAGTTCTAGTTAATTTGAAATATGCAAAAGAATAGTACCAAGGCTTTAACGCTAACGCTAATTACATTATAGAACCTTCTGGGAAAAGTTGAGACAAACCCACAGCAGTTATGGATTTATTTATTTATTCTGATTCAGTATTGGTATTCCTTATTAGACATTTTTGTTTGTCTCCTCATTAAAGTCTGGACTTGACTGAACTGAGTAATTGACAGGCGGTGATGAGCATGTTTGTAGGAGTGATGGTGAAAGGTTAGCCGCTAAATTAAGTGTTTTATCCTCCGTACGCCTCATAAATAACCATATAATCTGCTAATACTTATAATTATCTTAAAAAATCTCTAATGTGTTTAGAACATCTTAAAATGTGCCATTAGTTGTGATGCATAAATAAAGTAGGAGTAAATATGCTTCAGGTGGAGGCTAACAAAGGTTAGCTTAGTGGAGGCAGATACAGTAAAGTTAAAGAGGCAATGAGGTCATTCAACTGCAAAATATTAAAGGATAAAAAACTCCGTATGTTTCTCCTATATGTCAAATTCTTAAATTTGATCTATGTTAAAATATTCATTAGTGATGACTCGAGCATCGTCTCTTTGCAACTTTTCATTATTTATTTTGACAGTTATTTTACACTATTGTTTAACCGTCTCCTCATTAGACGGCTGTACTTGATTAAAATGTAAAACTGAAGGGAGGTGAACATGTTTGTAGGAAGGACGGTGAAAGGTTAGCTGCTAAATGAAGCAGCCCGTACTCTCCACATAAATAACTGTACAACCTACTAATGACAATTCTCCGATGCTTTATCATAAACATTCCATTAATTCTGATAAATAATGAAAGTGGCAGATAAATGTTACACATATGCTTTGGATGGAGGCTAATTAAGGTTAGCTTAGTGGAAACAAGTAAACAGAGTAAGTGCTGGAGGATGGATTGTAAGTTATCAACACAGCAGAAAATACAAAGAGTGACTAACCTGGCCACGACCCGTAGAGCACGGGTATATATGACGGTATATTGAGGAGTTCACCTCGATAACAATAAATGGACAATAACTACATGTATGCACAAAACCAAACGTTGTCCACTAGATGGGGCTGTCACGCGTATTACGTTAAGTCACATTGTCATGTGACTCGAGGTGGTTCAGCTTCTTAAAGGGACATGAACGTCTCCAACCTACACACATCTTTTCATTTTTTTATTACCGAATTTATTGACATGGGAAACGACATCGATGAGTCAGAAATTTTGATAACGATAAATTTTCGATTTATTGCCCAGTCCTAATGTGATGTATTCATAGTAGTCAACGGAGCCGTTCGTCATACACATCGAAGTAGTACCTCTATCTGCTCGTGTGTCAAAGGAAAGTCTAACTTGTCCAAATTCGATGCCAAAGCCATTTCAAACAAGCGTCATTCTGGAGCCGCTGCCATATTTGTAGTTTTGCTTTGTTGCAGCTTTGCCGTCTTGGGAAAAAAAACAAAAAAACTCTGCCGGAATAGTGCTAAGCCGGCCCAACGTCTCTCTACAAACTGAGGAGGAACATGGCTGAGCCAATGGTAGACCTGCTGAGGCGTCAATGGAACCTGCAGAACAAAATTTGGTGCTATTGCACGGGTTTGTCTAGACTTTTAGGCTAAAGACTGACAATGACAATCAAGAGGAATGTTATTTTAGTTTTCCACCAGCCCCTTTTTTTCTATTTTGCCTCCATCTTTTATTGTCTTCTCACACGAAGCCTGTACCGTAATAACCTGTAGAACAGGTGGTGAAGGTGGGGGGTGGCTGCTAAATTAATCTTTTTCATCCTTCACACTCTACATAAATACAATCCGCTGATAATTATAATTATATCACATCTGTGATGTTTTTTATTTATTTTAGAAATGTACTATTAATTCTGATAAGTAATTAAAGAAGCAGATAAATGTAAAAAATATGTTTTGATTGGAGGCTAACTAAGGTTAGCTTAGCAGATAAAATCCATGAGGAAATAAAAAACAGGTCATCAATAGAAAAAGTCATAAAAACGGTATAACTCAGTTTTCTTTCAAATCCAAAGTTATTAAATGATTGAGTCATTACATCATTAACGATGACGCTCTTCGCCACCTACTCATGATGCTTTTCTGTGCAGCTTTTTATAGTTTTTCTGCCTCTAGCAGATGCAACCAGCTGTTTTTCTTCTGCTTTTCCTTTTTTCTAGAAACATATGTAGCAAATAAAGCAGTGCAGCCCTGAGGGAATGTTAAAAGGTTATCGGAAAATGATAAGGAAAATGAACAAGATATTTTATGGGAAAAGTCTGCAGCATTTTATCTCATTTTAATTTACTGATATTAAGACACACAAATAGCAAACAGAAACATGAGGAACTGACCACAAACCACACAGAATGCTGAAGTTTTTTCTGCTTCTGAGTGGCCGTGCACATAACCACAGGATGTTTTACTCAAAATCAACCATCCAACCTGTAGTGGCAGTCCATGCATGAAATAGGACTTATTGATCAGAAAAAGAAAAACCTCAGTACATTCTGTGAACTAAAGGATGGAAGTGAGAAAAAGTCTTTTATAAGGCAAAAATGTTTAAAGTTAAAATCAGGACTTAGACCAAGAAATCAATGCGAACAACATCTTTAACACTTTATGTTGTAGAAATAAAACATCAGATTTAAACCCATTTGACTTGTACGTTTAACGAAAGCCTTAAAATACAGAGATATTAAAAATATTATCCCTTCATTTCTTCTGCTCTAAGTTCACACTTAATGTTTCAGATGTGCGAACACACAATGATTACCAGAATAGTCTTTGTCGTTATCCCTGGAGGCAAAAGTATAGTAGGCTACAAAATACCAAACACTGTTTTCAAATGATGATGTCATTTATTAAGGACCAAACTGACCTGATTGGAGGGGTTTTCAGCATAAACAGCTGGTTTAAGGTCAAAGGTCAGACCTTCTCCTTCAGGATTTTCTGCTAGAGAGCAGACTACATGGTTGTGTCAGTTACAGCAAATGGTCCACACCATCACAATACCACCCCCATGTCTGACTGTTGGTATCATGATGATGGACTGGGACCTACTAGAACGCTGTGCTTTTGTGTAACCAATCCATAAAATATTTTTCCTAAACGTTTAGGGAGAATCGAGATGTTTTTGTTCAGAAACGTTTTTGGCTAGGAACTGTGAAGGCTGTCTCGTTATTAGCCCTTTTTCGAAGACACACCATGCCGGAAAATCAGCGTTATACTGCCGCCAGGGTGTGTTCATAAGACATGCAATGATGTAGAAGACACTGGCTTATTTTGACCCGATCATTTTCCCGTTTATTTCTTTTCAGAGGCTAATGCAGGCGATATGGGTTTAAGAGATTTTTTACGTTCAGCCTGCACGTGCAACTCAGAGTGATCGATGGTATTTCAAATAGAACAAGTACGACGCGGTTTCTGAGTAGGCGCTTTCATAAGACATCATGGCGGCAAATCAGCGTAATATTGCTGCCACCGTGTGTCTTATGAACGCGCCGTGGTGGAATTGCGATGTGGGAATTTTGCGGAATTTGTGCCACAGAGCTTGGTAGTAATGTTACCGCAACGCCAGACTTGTGAACGCACATTACGCCTTGGTGCAACAGAGGGTGGTGTCATGATCACATGACAAGTTAATGCCGAGCTCCGGCCAGCAGCTATATTGAAAATGAAAGTAAACACAGGCATAAGTTTCGCTTTTTTAAACAGAACCAGAGATGATAAACTGGAGCTATGCAGAGCTCCAGGAGCTTCTCTCCGTTAGAGCTGGAGCTCAGATCATCTGACTGCTCATGGAGACGGTGGAGGACAGACACCTTTGGGAGCGGCTTGTCAAAAAAACTTAACGAGCGCGGCTTCGATCGCAATAAAAAGCCAGTTATGTCCAAGATGCACGGAAATCCGCGGCAGTGCAGAGACCGCCCCCATACCCCCTTTTTACCGCCATCGTGCAATCTTTTGTAAAAAGGACATGACTGCGCCACATTACCGCCAAAGTCTGACCACTTAGCCGTAGGCTCCCAGATGTCAGCTTAGAGTTGTGGTAAATTGTTGGCTTTGTTCTATAAAAGAGGCTATTGAGTCATGATCTTTTACCTTAACCAAGCAGAACTTTAGAGGTGCTCCGTTCTTTTCTTCTTAAAACTCTTCATAACGGGGCGTGATGTGTTGGGCTTTGTTCGTATTGTCAGAATGGTTCTATTGAACTCTACAGTTGTGGGTGTGGCTGCTGAAGCTGAACTTAACCTTGTGAATAATCTGGTTCATCACAATTGGTTTTGTATTACTACAGTGGGAACAATTGTAGCAAAATTACATTATACTCTTAAAAATATGCCGTACAATTTAAAAACATGCGATTGGTGGCAATTTGAGACCTTTACTGCATCAGTAAGAGATGAAAGTCAGAGTAGCTCATAGATGTCCCTCAACTGTGTTCCTCACAATAAAACATGCTTGATTAGATTGCATAGACGTGACTCATCCAAATGCTAGAAATGAAACCAGAAGGGAATAATAAAGTTTAGGTCATTTTTTAAATGTGTGTACTGTGTGCACAACGACTCTTAGGGGGGTCATTGTGCTGAGCGCCATGTGCTGCTCCGTGAACATTAGTGCTAATTGTTATCTGTCGTGACAAAAGGTTTTAATTTCATGCTGTAGCCGAAGCGCACATGCAGATTAAAGTGTGATCACAGTTACAGAAAGTGTTAGATCAACATAATTAAAGGTGCTATATAAGGGTTAGTAGTGGTGACACAATCAGTTGTATGAGGTTACGGAGGTCTATGTAGAATATTTATTTTTTATTGCAGATGTTTTAACCCCAGTTAGTCACACGGGATTATTTTCCTGATTACCAACAATGTAAAGTACTCTCCAAACATTTTAGCTTTTTCTTCTATTGTAGTGATTTGGATTTGTTTGATCATTTAGATATTTTTTCCCGAGCAGGAAGTCTCTTTTAAAATGCTCTCGAGCCGTGTTTCCAATATAGGAGTTCTGGGAAGTTTCTGGGAGAAAAGTGGCTCGGTCTTCTCAGCTGATCAGCCCTTTTCTGAGTACATTCCCCAGTTCAGGTACTGAGTTTTTTTCTAAAACGGCCCAGAAAATGGTCCTTTTGGAACGGCCTGGTGAAACGGAGGCATGCACATTCCACGAAGGTCAGATAAAATTACCCCGAAGTGCCGATAGTGGAAACAGGCCTTTGGTCAATAGTTCTTCAGGCTTCTGACACTTCCCTTTGAACTATGAAGATACAAGAATTCAGCAGACAGACTTTAGTGGTTACAGGATCAGGACAAAGTAAGATAAACATAGTAAAGTACATTAATGGGCAGCAGTAGCTCAGGAGGTAGAGTGGGTTGTCCAGTAATCGGAAGGTTGCAGGTTCGATCCCGGCTCCGGCCAGAGAATGCTGTTGTGTGTCCTTGGGCAAGACACTTAACCCACCTTGCCTGCTGGTGGTGGTCGGAGGGACTGGTGGCGCCAGTGCTCGGCAGCCTCGCCTCTGTCAGTGCGCCCCAGGGCAGCTGTGGCTACATCGTAGCTCATCCCCATCAGCGTGTGAATGGGTGAATTGAGTTGATTGTGTTGTGAAGCGCCTTGGGGGGTTGTAGAACCCTAAGAAGGCGCTATACAAATACAGGCCATTTACCATTTAATGGAAAATCTGACATCCTTTTTTTAATGCATTTTTGAAATTTTTAAGTTTTCCCCACCAACAACTTCATTAGTGACTGGAGGAGAGGTTGCACGATGGCGTCTCAGAAATGAATGCGACTGCTGCAACAACCAGTCTCTACTCATTTTCTTTTGACCTATTTTTAGAGTCCAAATCTAATAATAAGAGCACTTGATTTCCATTTGTCATTAGACTGAAGTGTGTGTTAGATGTTTGTACGAAGTGTGATTTTTCAGTAGCAAAAGATCCAAAAAGGTTGACATCTGTTATCTCGCTTCAGGCGGTTTGGCATCCACAATATGGGACGATCAAGATCAAGTAAGAGATTAAAGGATGGACAGAACGTTGGCTCTTCTGTAGCCGTTTCGGACGTTGAGTATAGATCTGTCACAACCTGTTGCTATTTTCAGCCCTAAATAAGCAATCAGGTCAGCTAGTAAACGCCAGAGTCAAGAGGACATGTGAGGATGTTTCAGTTAGGTAGGAGGTTTACTGATGTCTTAAACTGACAAAAACGGGTCTGATGTTTGTGTTTTCCGAACAAAAAGCTCAAATATAAGTTTATTTTGCTCAATGCGTTGATACATTCTCAGCAATCAAACTGAAAAGAACTCCAAGAATTGCCAGATTTGTTGTGATTTATCCCCGCGGCCCGTTTTTAATCAGCTCCAGCTGACGGCGACGAGCGCGAGCATGAGTTTGTTATTGGATCTGAACTGATATAGGTAAATCAAGTGCGAGGTATTGACATACTGCAGCTAAACCTCTGCAGGGAATTAGAAAACGCCTCAGCGGGGCTTTCCATCAACAACTTAATGGAGACAGAAACAGAGTTTTCTTTCTTTTTTTAAACCTCCCTGCAGCTTAACAGCCTGTTGACTGCTGAAAGGTAAAGTGCCTGAATCTAGAGAGTTTTATGAAGCAAATATTTCAGGCACATCATTTCTTTTTACAATTCATGGGATTTTTTTTGTAGCTTTTCTGTTCTTTGCTCAAAGCCTGAGGCTTTCAGCTCTGAAGACTAAACCATGCCGTATTTTCAATGTTACACAGGAACTGTTCTAGATACGCTACAACTCCCATGTATTTCTACAGGAAACGCTCTAGTAATTATACACATTTTATCCATCTGCTCAATAATCAGTTTGTCAGAGTCAGTCAGGGTTTTACTCCAGATGGAGCGCCACCTCTGGAACACGGCTGATATTTACGCTGATTCTTCTTGGCTTGCAGGATCTGACCAGCGGCAACGAGACAAAGGAAAAAGTTCAGAAAGGGTTTAAAGCTGGTGAGATTTTCATTGGAGGGGTGAAAGTTAATGTTGAAGATGGACTGGGCCAAAGGGATGAAAATTTTGTTTAACCCTTAGAGGTCCCTAGTGCATTTTTTTTTTGCAGAGGGTCCCCAGTGTAGCTTTTTATTATTATTAATAATAATAATAATAATAATAATAATAAATTTTTTTATTAATGCACTTTACATTTCACTGAAATCTCAAAGTGCTACATTGAAGTCATCTAAAAACCCAAGCAAACATTAATACATACAATATTAAACAAGTTAAAAACATTTAAAACAAGTTAAACATTGACAGTATGAAATAATTTAAAAGACCTGTTTGAATAAAAATGTTTTTAGCTGTCTTTTAAAACACTCCACACTCTGTGGAGCTCCCAGAGGTTCTGGGAGCACGTTCCACAAACGTGGAGCTGCAGCTTGAAAGGCCCGATCTGCCATGGTGTGAAGTTTGGTCCTGGGCTGTTGAAGGTATTGAGAGTTGCTGGAGCGGAGATTTCTTGAAGTGATGCGTGGAGTAAGGAGCTCTTTAAGATAGACCGGAGCATTTTCATGAATACACTGATGAGTAAGGAGGCAGAGTTTATACTGAATTCTGTAAGGGATTGGTAACCAGTGGAGAGACTTAAGAACTGGTGTGATATGGTCATACTTGTGACCCCTTGTCAGGACCCTGGCAGCACAGTTCTGGATATGCTGAAGCTTCTGCAGGCATTCACCAGAGATCCTGACAAGGAGGGCATTACAGTAATCCAGCCTGGATGAAACAAAGGCATGGATCAGCCTTTCAGCATCAGGTTGAGAGAGAAAGGGTCGAAGTTTTGCTATATTTTTGAGGTGGAAAAAGGAGACTTTAGAAAGGTGATGAACATGGTTTTCAAATGATAAATGTTGGTCAAGTTTGACACCAAGGTTTGTGACAGATGGAGAAAGAGTGATGGTGTTGCCTAACATAGAGATACTACTGAGGTTGGATGACTTGATCTTGTGGGGAGTACCAATGAGTAGAACCTCTGTTTTGTTGCTGTTTAATTGGAGGAAGTTATCAGACATCCATGCCTTTGTCTCCTCCAGGCATGCACTGAGAGCAGATGGTGTGGCTGAAGAGGTAGTGGGATCAATTTTGAGAGCTGTGTGTCATTAGCATAAGAATGGAATGATATCCCAAATTCCCTGAAAATGCAACCTAGTGGGAGCATGTATATAGTAAAAAGGACTGGACCAAGAACCGAGCCCTGGGGCACCCCACAGGTGATGTTATGGGGTGGTGACTGTACCTCCCCCAAAGCCACATGTTCAGTTCTTCCAGTGAGGTATGACTGGAACCATTGAAAGACGGTCCCAGTCAGTCCAACTTTGGTCTGAAGCCGATGGAGAAGAATGCTATGGTCCACAGTGTCAAAAGCAGCAGAAAGGTCCAAAAGAACAAGAAGTGAAATGGAGCCCTGGTCAGCTGCCATAAGTAGATCATTAATGACTCTGACCAGGGCTGTCTCTGTGCTGTGTGCAGAATGAAATCCAGATTGAAATGTCTCATACATGCCATGTGTCTGAAGGTGGCCATGAAGCTGAGATGCAACCACTTTTTCCAAAATCTTTGAGAGAAATGGCAAGTTTGAAATTGGTCTGTAGTTTGCCAAATCTTCTTTGTCTAGTGATGTTTTTTTCAGATGAGGACGAATGAGATGGTTTTTTAAAGGAACCTCCAAGGGTTAAATTCAGGCCTCATTGTTGATTCATTCGAATTTAAATTAATTGAAAGCCTTTATCATCATTGCACTTGGTACAACGAAATTGGGGGTAAGCAGCTCTATAAAATTACATAATACAAAAAACACATAAAAAAGTCTCCATAAGGTGCATAAAAGTTGTTAAATACAAAAATAAGCGTAGAAGTCTAAAAAAACAAAATCAGAATTCGATTTATTTGTCATTGAACCAACGTCCCGGTACAACAAAATATTTGTTCCAGTAAAACCTTTCCAGGAGCAGACATACAACCCATAAAACAGGTAAACAGGAACAGGCTGAATGTGGGCATGAAGCCACTTCACGGCGCTCCCATTTTTAGATAGAGAAAGGGGTGACAAGGGGGAAGGAAGGGGGATGAGGGAGAAAAACAGGCATCCTCACCCTGTCACCGACAGAGGGCAAAGCTGGGGTTCAGGAAAAACACCTCAGACATAAAAGCACATATTCAGACAATTACAACATAAACACACGTGTGGTGGGTGGGAGGGGCAGGGATTCCCCTTGCAACGCAAGAGAGTTCGAAGCTATCCAGCACGCCCTTCAACCTTTGCTGCTCGGGGGTGGGAAGGAGAGTTCAGGGGGACAAGGAGAGCGTTGAAACCATGGGGAGGGTGTGTCTGTGAAATGTTAGTAATGTCAGTAATAGGTGATTCTGACCTTTCGCCCAGTTCAGTCAGTCAGTTCAGTCATAGTGTCTTTCATGTGATACGAGTTCCTGGCGAACTGATCCAAGTTTTTACAGGCCCATGTGAGGAATAGGGGAGGAAGGGGCGGAGCAACTATCTGTATCCAGGGGAGCTCCAGAAAGGTACACAGTACAAATAGATTCTGTTGTTTTATAAATATTTTCAGTAATCACGATCTGTTTGTATCGTTAAAACACCTTAGCAAGTATACGTTTTGTTAACTGATTTTATTTTCTTGTCCACCTAAACTGCAGCATTAGACAGCAGCAGAGACAAAAGTTCTATCAGCAGATACTTGTATAGTGGATATGGCCTGAGGGTGAAACCATACTTGTTCATATCTTCTGCTCTAACTCTGCTTCTTTTGTCATCAGTTCAGACCTTATCAGAACAACATGTCAGACATGTAACAGATGAAACACTACATCAGAGGAGGGTGCATCTGGTCAGAAATGGAACGTTGCATCACAGAAGCATGCAGCTATACCTAGCATCATAATATAGTCATAAATGTGCTGCGTATCACAGATATATTCTTCCTAGACAATGTTTTCCACGACATTAGCCGTATTCTTCACAGCTCCGTATTATGTTTAAGTTGTTAATCACTAATATTCTAAATTTTATCTCAACACCCCAGTTTTAGCTGAAATTAGCATTAGCATATGGGCAGCACATCCATTATGTTGTTGGTAGACTAAAACAAATCATGACCAAGACGTAAATAAAAGTTAGTTAAGCTTCAGGTGAGTCACCAGATTGTGTGTGTGTGTGCGTGTGTGTGTGTGTGTGTGTGTGTGTGTGTGTGTGTGTGTGTGTGCGTGTGTGTGTGTGTGTGTGTGTGTGTCTCGCGGTGATAATACCAACACCTGCTGCTCCACTTCCTCCTGCTGGGCCGTTCAGCTCCAAACAGCAGCAGCTTGAGGTGGACAACCTGAGACCAGGATGTTGTCAGGTTTCCACCACCCACCGGACAGAGGTGTTATTAATGCAATATAACACATGAACCATCGGGAGGCTTCTCTTTGAACACCTCCTGTTGCAAACGTCTCCCTATATCTGTCAGCCGTACAGTGAAATGATCAGTTAAACTACAGTATCGACTCAGGATGTTGTTTGTGTTTTCTGTTTCCAAAGGAAGCAAAAAAAAAAAAAGAATGATTGATCGGTGGTGTTTGGATTTCTACCGGAGCTGCGATAACCCCAGTGACTCCGTGTCTGAAACGTATATCTATATTTATTCATTCATTTATTTATTTTTGCCTCTTACATTGTTCCCGTTTCTTCCCTTGTCAGTATAAAATCTATTTCTTCCTTTTATCACAAATGAAGTGACAACTTTTTTTGTCAGTACGATGCAGATGGTTTATCTCCTTTTAGCTCACAATCTGTTATTGAGCATAAATAAAACTTTGATGTCACAACCATCATTAGTGAAAAAACAGTAACCTGCTACAGTCTTTATGCGTTTATTGATCGTAGAAATCCCTTTGACCTCCCTAACAACTGGTTAATTACCATAATTCATTTAAATCTAATTTATTCTCACATCCCACAATGACTAAATAAGCAATAAATCATCTCTGCTGATGTCACTTAACATACTAAAATGCCATAAAGACACAATGACTTTACAAAAATTACCTTCTCACATCAGTATGGCTTCTTGACAACTAAAAGTCTATACATTTACATTGTGAGCATCTTCTGTTCCATTTCTTCCTTCAGCCTGCCCGCGGTTTCCCCTAAAACATGTATGTAGTGCTCTCTGTCTTGTGTTGTTGACTTTGAAGACATTGCCTCCTTCTGACTGAGGAAAAAATACCCCAAACCTTCAGAATCTATAGAGATCTTTGGGTTGTTTGCTTCTCTTTTCTTTTATCAAACAAAGCCGTGTTCCGGTGTCCAAACAACTCCGTTTTCATTTCATTTGAGCTTCCTTGTTGTCCAGGTGAGCCTTTGCAAACAATAGGCAAGTGTTTGTTTGTCTGTCTTAGTGACAGGGAGTCCTCTGTGGATAATCCATAGCAAACCATGGGCAGTGTCCGAAACCACATCCACGTAGATCTGTTGCATTCTGAAGTGTTAATGTGATGTAAAATTTTACTGAAATCTGATGTACATATTTAATTCGTAATGCATAAATGTGGTAGCAAGCAACTTGAAATTGTCTCCCCTCAACAGTGGGCTATTTGTAAAATTTTTACTGTACTGTACTGCCGTTTGGCTTTTTGCTTTTCATTCAACATGGGTTGAGTTTGCGTCACATGCAACTACTATGCTACTATGTTAAAGGAGTCATCACCTGAAAATTTCACTTTTCCACTTGAATAAATGTCTATAATGGCTTTCTAATGATTTTTCACTGGCTGAGAAGCCGATATTTAACATTGACACGTTTGTTTATTCTTGCCTTCTTCAACCAGCTCACATGCACCCCACGAGCACGCGCACTCCAACACCAGAACTTGAGTTCTGGCATATATGTCGACACAAAGGTCAGATATAACCAAATATGAACCAGCAGCGAACAAACCAGCACAACAAAGCTCATTTCATAACGAGAAACGCATAAATGATGTCTTACCGTTGACGACTCGTGTTATAATCCGTGTTATGGGAAACAAGACTCCGATCGGTTTGTGTATTCCATCTTCACAACAGCATAAGAGCCGATGCCTGGCTGTTAGCTTGCTTTGTCCCAACTCAACAACAAGCGAGGGCGCCATTACGCACGAGGCGAGGCTCGGGCTCGTACATACACGGTTGGATCCCGTAGGTCACTGCCAGGTCGGGTTCAGTTATGACTTTTGTTGTTTTGGAGCGAGACGCTGAAGCTGCTTCCTGCTTCCTTCCACCAATCACAGCGCTCCTCAGTCCCGCGCGCGTCCGAGACAGCCGAAATATCGCGTGTGATCTCGTGAAAAAATATGCCCTTCACAATAAAGGATTAAAAAATCACATTTTTTATTTATTTTTAATGGCCTAAAAGACTGTAATAGGACGTAGATATCCACGGTATTATAGGTGATGACTCCTTTAAGTAACTTTTGGTTTTGTGAAAAAAGTTTATTAAAAATATAAAAAAATACTTGTGTATTTTCTATTATAATTCACATTTATTTAATAGTGATTTATACTAAGTTAGCTAACTATTTCTGGTGGCCTAGTGGTATGAGTGTCGGCCTAGGAGATCCAGGTTCAAATCCCAGTCAGGTCATGGGAAATATCCAGTTGTTTTTCTTTCTTTCTTTCTTTCTTTCTTTCTTTCTTTCTTTCTTTCTTTCTTTCTTTCTTTCTTTCTTTCTTTATTTCTTTCTTTCTTTCTTTCTTTCTTTCTTTCTTTCTTTCTTTCTTTCTTTCTTTCTTTCTTTCTTTCTTTCTTTCTTTCTTTCTTTCTTTCTTTCTTTCTTTCTTTCTTTCTTTCTTTCTTTCTTTCTTTCTTTCTTTCTTTCTTTCTTTCTTTCTTTCTTTCTTTCAATTGCACCAAAGTGTTTTTTTAATTTTAATTAACTTACTATAAAAGGTTTACTTTAATTTAACCATAAATCTTACTTTGAACAAACCTAATATAATTGTGTTACCAGCTGAGATTTTTTTCAAGAAGTTCCGAAGAAAAACCTTTTAGTTTATTCTTCCTTAGGTTGTAGATGGTAAAGCATCACACAGACTTCATAAAACATTTCATTTTATGATAAATAAACATTTGACACAACTGAACCTTTCAACAGTCTTCCAGCAATCACCCATAGTTATAATTCTATGGTTGATTATGCGTATTTGTATTTATATAAGGCCTGCTTCCAATATTGGAAATTCTGGATAATTTTACCGGGCCTTAGTGGCATGCACGGGTCTCTACTTTACCTTGCCGGCTGAAAATTATCATTTTCCGAGCCATTTCGCGAACTAACGGAGTATTGTGTACTCAGAAAGGTCCGGTAGACTCGCTGAGTGGACTTGTGGTTACCTCATGCTGATTGGTTGTTACTCAGTTGGAAATGACATTACCAGATGTCACCAAACAACTGCCATTTGTAAAATTGGAGGAGTTGCGGGTGAAGCAGAATGGAAGGAAAATAAAATAAGGAGCGTTTATACTTCTTTAAAATCACCATTTCTAAACTCCCAAAAGTGCGGCGGAAATCCCCCCACAACATCGTAGTTCACGGTGCTTTGTGGTTTTACGGACCACCGTAAACGGAATTACTTCTGGTCATTGAACAGAACTTTTTACATCACAGTCACTCTTTCTGTTTCCCGAATGGATTAAATCACTGTGAACTTTGACAGAAAAAAATCTTTTAATGTTATTTGGTTCTGATCAGAGATATCACTCACTGCCGAAACGGTCGCCAACGGACGTCTACGCAAAGTCCTGAAAAGGACGGCTGAGAGGACCAAGCCATCGTATCTCCCAGTCACTTTTCTCTCTCCCAGAAATTTCCCAGAACTCCTCTAGAGGAAAACTAGCTATAGTGTAACGGCCCTCCCTGGGCTGCATGGTGATCTACGCAGACATGGCTGATATGTAAATGATCCGCTACACCGATGGGGGGTCCCACATCCTGCTGTCACTTCACCACCAATTTCTCCAACGGCTCTCCCAAATGCTTTGCTTCAAAGCGATTGTGTGGAGTGACACCGAACTGACAGATGACTATTAATGTGGAGGCTGTAAATCAGCACCAAATGTACCGGGCCCTTTTGTGCAGTTGGGGCTAATAAATAGGAAGGATGGGTGTTGGTTGAGACCAAGCTGTAATCATTTTCAAAATGATCTCCTTGAGTTTGCTGAGGTGGGAAAAAATGTGCTCACTGCAGCAGACAGTTCGCAATAAATCTGTGAATTACTGTTTGTACTCCTCCGTTTTTCTGTGCATTAAACAAATGACACAAAATGTAATAATTACTAAGCTTTGATGCTACTTAAAAGCTGAGTTTTATGTGCTGCCTGGTGGAGAGACTGTATATTTCCCACCTCCTCCTGTCAACAATCTACAAGCCAAGTTTGCAGTCTTCTGGCTGCACGTTCACATTAAACGGGCATTTCTGAGATTGATATTATTGCTCTATTATATAAGTGTTGGCACGGAGCAGAATTTGTATCTGCTCCAAATTGTTCAGCTGTTTCATAATATATTAAAACCATAGAAGGACAGGTTTTATTTTAAAGTGAGAAAAGAGTGATATAACACTAAAACTTTTACACAGCTGTTGTTGCTTTGGCAAATGGCTGACGTGTTTGCTGCAGACAAAGAGATGTTGCAGGGCTATAGAAGTAAAATATGAATAAATAAAGCCACAGAACTGTTAAGTGTGTTTATTCCACCGTGTGTCGTCGTGCTTTGAGCTCTCAAGTTGTTATTTTTGTATGAAAGAACAATTGAAACAGTTTGCTGTTGGTGAAATTTGAATAATCTGATTCTCTGTGTGAAATGTGCTGCAGCCTCGACATCACGTGCATGAACGGTGACTGAACGCTCCATGAAGCGCCACTTCAAACCTCGAGGTTCACCCCACAGAGAGCAGGGCATCATCACTGATTTAACATCTATAAATGGTATTTATACTGTAAATACATCTGCAGAGACACACTGGCTCATAGGTAAACACCGGTATATGTAAATATTAAAATAAATAGATCAAATCTTATTTACGTTAGTCCAATTCTCAGATTCAAATATGAAAATGTATCGATATATCAATTAAATAAAAGAACAAGAAAGAAAATTCTAAAATCTGAAGTTTGAACTGGGATGTTCTTGGCTAAATTGACATATTTGACTCTTTAATGTATCCTACTTCACTAATAGCATGTTGTTTTTTATTATTGTGATGAGCTGCATGTATATGAAGTCAGTTTGGTCACTTAGAAGTGTGTTACAACCCTTTTAAAGTGCTTTGTTCTGGGTCAGCTCATTATATACAATGTAAACAGCTTCCTAAATGGCCTCCTTTTTATGAAATGAAGCTTACAACTTACAGGACTGACGTGCTAATGGATAGGCTGAATATTGTCAAGACCAAAATGCGTTGCAGCTGTTTTCAGACTGCTATAGTTTATCATGGTTCACTCTTTTCTAAACCTTCACGCTGGTGCCAAGTTTACATTTCATGGTTATTCATTATTTTAGATATGACTCAGCAGGAGGGACACACAGCATTTCTGCTGCATCCTGGTGTGAAGTATGGAAGGAATTTCCTAAAATTTCAACAATTTAGTTGTGTGCATGTTTATAAAATGACGTTTTCATTAACTGCTATGATATTAGTGAGAGTGGAGCCATAGGACAGAAATTTGTCTTGGTCTTTGCTGCTTCCAAACTAGCAGTTAGCTTATCAGTCATGACGGTTGTAAATTCTGTTTCTCAAAGTTGACGTGAGTTTAGGAAACTTTATAACATTTACACATGAATGTGTGTCCAAACTGCCTTAAACTGTTTTGTATTATGTGACAATCCTGGCAGAACAAGCAGAGCTGGAAGTGCAGCTAGTTCTGCTGATTCCCACTATAAATACCAACAAAAAAAAAAGATTTAATGTAAATAATTAGTTAATATTCCATTAATGGCAGCATAAATGTTTTTAAATGAGCATATACATGAATCACTATGATAGTTTTGACATTAAAGAAGCTTCTCAAATCACTAAGTCTAAATGTTTAACAAGTCATCTAAAACAGGTGAGATCATTTTTCATAAGCTTTCACAAAACCCAACTTAAAACATCTAAACTATTGAATGTAGTTTGTTGGGTTCATTAACATTAATTTAAAACAAGGTGCTCAGAAAATAGTAAGAAATTAGAAGAAAATGCTTTTTTAAATGTAAAACTAACTTGGATTTTTCAGAGTCGGTGTCTTATTGTCGTTTTAGTTGTAATGTTTGAAACTATAAAACTGGAAATTGACTTGAATTGACCTCAAACATTAGAAGGTAATAGGGTTTTTCAGTAGTATCATTTTAATGTAAAATACAGAAAAACATAACAGCAAACGTGTCAGTTCTCAATTGTTATTTAAAAATAAATACAGAAGTTCATCAGCTGTTTCTCAGTCAGCGCTGTCAGGGTCAGTGAATGGATGTTTGGTAACTTTATATTTGAGTTTATATTTATTTTTATGCATCATTTTAACCCTGAACTCTGACACTAATGGCCAATTGTTTTATTTGCATTTTAAATGCAAACTAAACTGGACCACATCTTTTTTACAGTGCACATTTAGTAATAGAAAACAAGCACTTGACAGACAAACGCAAACATTGCTGCCAGCACAGGGTTAAAACCCTTTCCAGTGAATAGATTAAGCCTGGGCTTGTCCTCACACATCAGCTCAGCTCTGCAGGAGCAGCAGAGAAAGGTCTGAGGCTGAGAGTTAACTGGCCGGCAGTGGATCAATCCTGGGTCAAAGCGACACCAGCCAGCGGGTATAGATGTCAACCGACAGCGATGTGCTCCTCCTTAACTTACTGATTTCTGCTTTAACCTTTTGACTCTGAGACTTTTACCAGTTCTGCTGTAGTCTTTACGCCTCAAAAATCCATAGGCTTTGGTATGTGGTTCAGTTCAAACCTAACGACAAGTCAAACCATGATTGTTCCTTGAAGATGTGCCGTAACGCTCTGCTTTAAGCATCGTTGAGTTTAAAGGCCGTATAATCACCGGACACTTTATTTAAATTCCTTCTCAGGGTGTTGATTCTGCACGGCGTCCCTGTTTTGTTTTGGGAGTTTTGCAGCCGTTGTACGACTGTAGCCCTGGAAACCAGATTATGCAAACGAGGAGCATCCTCCTCCGAGCCAAAGTTGCATGCGAGCGCAGAATTTTCTGAGAAACAAACATAAAGAGCAAAAGGGTTCAAGTCAGGCTGCAAGTTAAATATACCTAAAGTTTATTGATCAGAATGATTTTTTAAGTGCCGACCTCTTTAAGTTCACTGATTCTGATTTGATTAATGAAGTGGTCTGGTAGAAAAAAACAGATTTCAGTGCCAGACTGATTAAAGTGAATAAGCCCATTACAGGAATTACCTCAGTCCGACGTGTTCTTATTGAATTTGACTGATATTGTAAGAAACCAGCTGCCAATGCTGCTGCTACTCCTTTAGCATGCACGCTCAGAGGTATTCTCACATGTGGTGGCCTCGAGGCAATCTGATATTTAATAGTTAATCCAGCTCAGATTATTTCGACAAATATGCTGTTTTTGTTACATAGATAAACATCGATAATCCTCTCAAAATGCACAATGACTCTACAGCCAGCAGCTGTGAGCCTCTCGCACATTTCTGTCTGAAGGTAATAAAATTAATCTAACAGGATCTGAATAATCTCCACCAGTGGAGACCAGTGTATGATTATACACAGTTTGGAGGTAAGAGGGAAGACTTTGGTGCCAGAAGCTTCCTGGTGTGCATCTCTTGTCTGTTTACAATCTGAAAATTATTGACTAATCTGGTTTTTGTGGGTTTAATTAGTAATTAGTGGAACAACATTTGTGGAGAGAGCACAGGAGGCTGGGCACACGGCTGAAATACAAAGTTAGGCCTCAAACTGTTGTCGTGTTTTGTAACATTATAAACATTATGTTTTTATCTGCTGGACCTTAAAGTGACAGTTTGATCTTGTGAAGTGTTTGTGTGTAAAGGTTATGTCGTGGGTAGCTCTTTGAACCACCTTAGAGTGGAAAATCAGACCTTAGACAGAGGAGCTAATGAAAAGCCACAGCGAGGACACAAACCAACGGGATGTCTTCTTAAAATAACTCTGAACTGAGAAATGTCTTACTGTTACAATAGGGATGTTCGATATCGACCTTTTTTACCGATATCCGACATCCTGATATTGCCTGACTCTTAATTTCCGATACCAATATAAACCAATACCGATATATGTTGTGTCCTCCTCTCATAAAAAGAATAAACATTTTAGGTTACTCATATCGCATATCTCCTATCATGCATGCTTACATTTTAAACTGTGCAAAAAGGCAACTACTTCTATTTAAGTTAGTAACAGGAAAAGTGCCATGTTTATTTTGTCTCCAACAGCAGCTGAGTCTCATTCTCCCTAAGTGTGACGCTAAGATACTAAGATGTAGTAACTCTTAACACTAGTGTTAAATATTACTATATTAACTCTAACGCCAGTGTTAAATTCTCACCTCCAGTGTTAAAGGGGACCTAGAATGTAAACCAACATGTTCCTTGCTGTTGTTGAATAAGACAGCTTGGGTGGTCAACAGTAGCATGCCAAAGAGTCAACGACGTGTGTGACCTACTTTTTATGTAAATTAGAAAGTTGAAAAAGGCGAGAGAAAACCTCCTGTAAATCAGAGTTAAAGTACCAACTCTCCAGAAAGAGTTAAATTAACTCTTTCTGGTGTGGACCCATATAGACACTTTAAAAGGGTTGAAATCAACTCTGACAGTGTAAATTTGAGCATGCTGAATTTGCTGTGTGAGATGGGCTGAGAAACAAGCTGAAAGAAGTATTAAAATAGAATTCCGAAGATTTTTCTCAGAGAACACCATCTAGAGGCTGAAAAAATGCATTGCACCTTAAGCCTCTTATAACGTCTGATTACAGCTGGAAGAATAGCACTGGGGGGACAAACTAACGCTTAAAGAAATGCGCATATTCGTGGACAGGACATGCGTTTTTACATGTATGGAACATAGAATGGAACACATTATAACGTGCCCATTATAACATCTGGAAGTCTATTAGAATAAGTTTTTGCCTCACAGCTAAAAGCTTCACACAACAACAAAACTGATTCTCTATGCTCTCTCACTGAGTGGGAGGAGTCTAGTTCATATTAGGAGACAAACACGGAAGTTTGGGGCACCATTTTGACACGTCACCCATATGGAGGAGGAGAAAGTTCCCGTACCATCTCTCTGCTTTTTGGATGTGTTAAATCAAGTTAACTCAAGTCAAAGAATTATAGTCATTGTTGATGTACATTTATGTTCTCTGTCCAACGTCCCCTGGGATATAGGGACCAAAATGGAGGGCCAACACGTGTGCCATCTCCAGCCACATTTCCACGTGTTTCCGTCCAGAATAACACTTTTAATGGACAATAGCAGTGTAAATGTTCATAAAATAGTTTTTACCTGAAATTCTTTGATTTTTTAAGATTTGAAAGGTTTTATTCAGAAAGCCCCTTCATAACTGGCCTTACTGTGACTAGCTGTTGACCATTAGCTTAATCACAACTAATCTATGTTCCTCAACCGGAGGACTCTTAAAGAACCTTTCCATCTGAACTGCTGCTTCAAGCCCAGAGACATTGATAGATGGCCTCAAAGGCTAATGGGCCCCAAATTGGCATTTCTGCAACAGACTAACCACAAGGAGGTCAATATCTCCCTTTAGAACCAATACATGAACTGTAATTTAAGAAAAATACCTTTTTATACAAACTCAGTGATTAAATGCAGTTTAATGCAATTTTTAAAAAGACATGTTAAAAAAAACAACAAGTCACAAGCTTTTGATATTTCATAATATGGTAAAAGGCACTTGGTGGCTTTATTTAATATTTTCATAGACGTGTAGCATAATTCTGACAAAATTCTGCTAAATAAATAACTGTTACGAGCCTCGTAGCAAACAGCGATCACTTTCAGTCAAGGTTTAATTTCTTAAGGAATAAAGAGGTCAATAGATGCTGTGATCATCAGCTTTTAGCCAGAAATAATTAAAAATAATGGTGTATTTGAATCATGGAATATTAAAGAATGTCGAATATTTATAGTTTTTTATTTCAAATGATGAAATATCCAGAACTTTCTAATTTAACATGGCAGAATAATTGCCTGAACTACCCTTTATAACACATAATCCCTTCAGATTTGTGCAGATTAATTTTCTTTTTTCATTTGTTTTGGATTCGGCTCTGCAGTTAAATCAATTTCATTAACATGGATTATGATTTTTTTCTACAAATCTATTAGAAATCACTGGATATGTGTGTTTTTCTTATCCTGTAGATTAGTGATTCTTGTTCTAATCTCATCACTTAATCGTCATTTTGCTGCTCCTGGAACAGCGTTCCTCAAAATCAATCTCGCATCTATTTATGGATTATTTTGTAAATCACTCTTTTAGCAGCTCTTCTGTGTTGAGTATCTTAGAAAGTGTCTTCGGTGAGCAAACATACAATACAGCAACCTGAACCTGGCTCACCTAAATGAAAAACACCTGCCATCACCATGCTTTGATGTATCTGATCTGTGGTGAGAGAGAGGAGGGGGACAGCTTGTTATTCAGGAGGAAGAGGAAGAGGGGGAAACGTCAGAGAAAAGAAAATCAATGGAAAATCTCAGTTTTTTTGTCTTGAGGTTTGTTGGAAGGATGTGTCTCAGTGTGATGCAGTAAAGCTGTGGTAACCAGTAAAACAGCAGCTGTTGGAGCTTTATGAGAGGCTCTAATCAGAAAGTAGAAAAAGTCTCCGGTTTGGATCTCTAAAGGTCATGTTTTCATGTGACAACACAACATTTGTAGCCTAAAACCATCCAGACTGGATTGCATTGCATCACATTGGGCATGCAGGTGCAATAATATGAATATTAGTAAATGAATGTTGCTTAAACAGGCAACATTTATGGTTTGTGGCATAAGTGATAAGGAATTCATCTGTCCAACAGATGATGTGATATGATGACAGTAAGAGAATACTGGGGATTTTAGGCCTTCAGAGAGAACAGATGACCAGCACCTACAGTCTGGTATATAGTAGCCATTTCTCTATCTATTGCCTCCCTATATTATTTTTTTTGTGCTTATTTCTTATTTTTCCTTATCTTTTTTTTTTGCACTAAGTACCGCAGCGATTTCCTAATGTTGTGATTTCTCACACATATGGCAATAAAACTTTTGTGATTCTGATTTTAAAGTCCTAAAATACAGGAAATAACATTTTTGTGATAAGGTCGTCTGTTTCTGCTCACTAAAATGCAGCTAACACAAACTCAGCTAACCTTTTAGCCTCCTTAGAATACGGTGTTTTTATCACGTTGTGTCTTGCTGGTCAACTTTTATTGTTGCTAGAGTTATGCGTTTAAATGTAGTTGATAAAACTGAAAAAATACCACAGAATCAACGGCATTAAACTCAAACATAACCTTTAAAACTTCTTCACAATAACAGCAGATAATTAAAGTCTAAAGGTTGGTTTATGCTTGACGCGTCCGCAAGGTCCGCAAGGCTCCGCGCGGCCAAATTACGTCATTTTAGCAACCACGCCCCTCCGAGCGGCCCAAGGTTTCCACACCGCGCACCTAGAAAATTAAAAAAGTTAAAGTCATCATCACACACTGGTGAAATTACATCTCCGCATCTGACCCATCCCCGTGGTGGGGAGCGGTGAGCTGCAGCTGTGGCCGCGCTCGGGAACTATTTGGTGGTTTACAAGGAGTGATAATAGTAATGTTGAGTGTTGATTATTAAATATTTTTGTCCATATTTCAAATAAATTTGAAGGAACAATTTAATATATTGCCATATTTAAATAAAAATCCTTTTTTATGAACTGCAGGTTGATTCATATTTTTGACACTGATGCTGAATGTCGCCTTTGTTGTTCAGAATGACAAATGTTGCCGGCAGCAGGTCACTACATTTGCCACTAATTAATGTTAATTCCTTGAGTAATTTGATGGCAGGCCAAAACATTTGGCTCTTGTCGTGTCTGTGTGTTTTCTGCAAGCTGCTGTCTTTGTTCAGCCAAAGATTTTCAGCGAAAAGAGAGCGCTCACTCTGTTCAACGCTGCTGTTGCCATTCTTCACTTGACTTTCTGATATTTCTACTCACATTATATTAAGTAATTTAATGTATTTATTTTCCCTTTCATTCAGTTCCAATAGTAGTGTACCAAATGTACGGACATGTGAACATAAAATGGTCAGAGTGAGATCTAGGAATATTTACAGTACAAATAATCTCATTTTAGCCCCAAGTCAAGCATTTTCTATGTTGGTGTGATTTTTTTTTTTTAGCTATTTCAGATTAGTTGGATCTATTAAAGTAACAATAGATAGTTTTTCAACGTTAAGCTAGAGCTTTAACGTTGATCTCAGTGATTGTTGAGTTAGAAACTTGACCAGTTTCATATCTGACACCACTCTGCAGCCCTCTGCTGACCAACAACTGCACTAGATAGTTTTGTGGAGCGGGTAGGTGTTCTATATGGGGAACTCTTCCAGCTTTATAGCTGTTAGCTATAATGCTAGTGGTTAGCATTTTCAGACCGTCCATAAAAACCACAAGAAGAAGAAGTTTACTTTTTCTGTTGGCATCATGGTGGAGCCTGGAAGTAAAAGTAACAGAGTAATGTCTTTGGAGGTGAAGCAAAGAGCTAAAACCAGAGTGAACATCAGCGCGGCCTACGCTAGCTTGAGGAGCTAAAGGAGGCTACAAAATCACAGACTGATGGTTACCTGGCTTTGTTGCTGCTGGACTTGTAAGTAATAATACTTTTTGTCCAACAGTGTGGATCTTTTTACTTCGTGGTTTATTTTAGTATCAGTTGGCTCATGTTAGCGTTAGCTTGTTGTTAGCGCTAGCTACAGCAGGGTTGTTTACAACAGTTGTAATTCCATTTTCAACCAGCAGGGTGGAGGAGTAGGAAACTGCTCTGTGTTACTTTAAACACACACACACACAAAATCAATTACCGCAAAATTAATTAAAACAATGTTAAAAAAATTCCTGAAATAGATAACAAAATAGTAAAATTTTAAAATTTAAAAACACATTTTTTTTTATCTTCAATCATCTCAACTCCTGAAACCTGATTTTTTCTCCCCCTGCTTGAGCGTTCAACCTTCCACCTCAACTCCTTCCTGCTGTTAATCAGCACCGTCTGAAGAAATTTACCCTGCCGCCTGGTTAATGAGACTGTCATCCGTGAATGCTGTGAAAACTCAGATTTCTACCACAACCACGAACATTACCAAGCACAAAAATGTCTATAACTTATTGACCTGTACAGATAATGACCTATAATGTTGTGTCGTAGGAGCTGAGAGTAATTCACAACAGATAAAATAAGATCTTGCTAAATAAAAATAAAATTAGCATCAATTTATTTTCTAGATTTAAGAAAAAAAATTCTCATTTCTCAAAATCTTGTGTGAAAAGTAGTTTTCTTTGAATAAAAATTTGCCTTTTTATTCATATGAATCTGAACTTTATCAGTGATGATGGATTTGAAATTTCTGGTAAAAGTAACAGATCTTATGACTGTTCAGTGATGCCTTTGATATCAAACCTAGAGCTGCAGCTCTGCGTCTCTGGCGTGTTTTCAGCGTTCGGGTCACGTTTTTACACGTCAACAAAACAAGCAACAAATTATTTTCCATAAATGTCACAGTTGCCTAATAAAATACTATTCTTCTGCCCTCATGATACGCTTTTTTCTCACTCTCTAACCAAGTCATGCCTAGACACAATCAGAAAGGGACAGTTGTCATGGAAACCATTGGTGTCAAACTTGTGTTGAGGCTAAATTTAAGACTGAAAGTCATGCAACTATCCCCACACATGCCCTGGTGACACATTAGGAGATATTTGTGGCTTTCTATGAGGATGAGAAGGATATTAAGTTGTTTTTAAACAAAATGTCCCATATGATCCATGCAATACCCAAATCCTGCCACCAGAGGCAGTGTTTTACATGATTTCTGCAATTAGATGAAAAAGCAAATGACCTTTAAAGATTAGCCGTGTGAAACACGACAATGTTGGATGAAAAAAAGTGAAAAACCTTTTTTTTTTTGCATGTTTTTAATCTTATTACATTAATAATGACTAATTACATAATGGAAGCACACTTGCAAACAAAAAAATCCCTTTTTTAGTCACAAATTTTAATTTGAAGCAACCAAAGAGGCTGCTTTGTGTCTAACAAATGAGCCGACTGGTAACAGGTGAAGTGTGATGAATATTTGAACAGAAAGTAGATTACAGCTGAAGCTCAGATGCTTTTAATCAGTTTCCTCATTTATTTGTGCTCAGATGTTGAGAGAAAGAAAAAAACCCGAAAAGCGACTCGGTGCCGCAGCTAATCATTGTATGGAGGAGGAAAGTTTGAACAGCTCAGTTATTTATTTAATAACACAATCTGTTGAGTTCCTCGGAACAACTGATCACATGTCAAATTAACCCAACGCTGCTGTGGCTTTCTGTTAAGTTGACGAGAGAAAAGTACACAAATGTACGCTTTTCTGCACGGAAAGTTTCCTCCGCTTGAGCCAGTTGGAATCTGGTTGCAGAAATTTACAAAAAAAAAAAATCAGGGAAGCAGTTCAGTGGATGTCTAATGGAAAGCTGTGCATGTGTGAAGGAGGCCATTGATTACGTTCTCCCACTGCCAGTCACGAGTTTACATCCACTCGTCGTGGGCATGGATGTCATATTCATTTGGGGCTTTTAATTATTTGTTTGAAGCGTTCTTTCTCCGAGTGAAGTGATTAGATAACATCCAGCTTCAACGACACACTCGGGTGCAGAAGTTTGAGTTTATTGCTGATTTTCTGTCTTCCATACAGGATCAGAATTATTAAACAGGCTCAAATATACAGAAACACCCACACTAATATGTGGTTCAGCATCCTTAGCGAGTTGCAACTCGACTGCACTTTTTGTTGTATTTATCTGCAATATACTGATAAATATTTGACCACTCTTCTTCATAGGATTGATAGAATTTATGTAAAAATGGTTCATAGTTTAATGGTTTATCTAAACCAATTCTGATGTGTGAATGGGATCATTTTCCTGTTACAACACTAAACAAAGGCTGCCTTATCCAACCAGGAATTTGTCCAGCTGTGTGGAATTGTTACGGAGTTGATTAACCAGATTTTGTCCAAGTTTCAACTATCTAATAGTTGATTTCAGGTGATAGTCCTCTTTTTTGTGTTCCACAGCATGATGCTGCCACCACCATGCTTAAAAATAGTTTATTTGCTTTGACTCCTGATATTAAACTTGTCATTGCGGCCAAGTAGCTCAGTATTTGTCTCATCTGACCATAAAACCTGTCTCCAGGAAACTTTTATTCTTGTCCAAGTGGAAAACTGTAACCACAGTCGAGCTTGAGGGTGCTGTTTGGACTCTTCACAGTGGACACTGGTTCTCCAGCTTCCTGTACATGGTGGGCGTGGTCTTTGGTGGTTCCTGAGTTGTCCCTTAACAAATGCTATCAAACTTTTTATTTGTATGTTGGTAAGAGAAACCACCAGCTGCAGCCAACCATGACCATGTGCAGGAAGTTAATAAAGCTTGTATAACCATTAAAATGAGTTATTACAGCACTTTGAGGAGACAAGCCAAATGCCTTCTGGAGAGGTTTTTACAGTCAGATGAGACTCGTTGAGCTTTTAAGCTACAATGAAAAGAAATTAGTTTGGAGGAGACAAGGTGGGGAAAAGAAGAACACCAGACCAACTGTTGGGCATGGTGGTGGAAGACTCATGCTGTGGTTCTGGTGTGTTGAATAAAGTGAATAGAATAATAAAGATGGAGGACTACCTCCCAATTGATCCATCCATCCATTTTCTCCCGCTTATCCGGAGTCGGGTCGCGGGGGCAGCAGCCTAAGGAGGGAAGCCCAGACCTCCCTCTCCCCAGCCACTTGGGCCAGCTCCTCCGGGGGAATCCCAAGGCGTTCCCAGGCCAGCCGAGAGACATAATCTCTCCAGCGTGTCCTGGGTCTTCCTTTGGGTCTCCTCCCGGTTGGACGTGCCCGGAAAACCTCACCAGGGAGGCGTCCAGGAGGCATCCTAATCAGATGCCCGAGCCACCTCAACTGGCTCCTCTCGATGTGGAGGAGCAGCGGGTCTACTCCGAGCCCCTCCCGGATGACCGAGCTCCTCACCCTATCTCTAAGGGAGAGTCCAGCCACCCTGGGAAGAAAACTCATTTCGGCCGCTTGTATCCGCGATCTCGTTCTTTCGGTCACTACCCAAAGCTCGTGACCATAGGTGAGGGTAGGAACGTAGATCGACCGGTAAATCGAGAGCTTCGCCTTTCGACTCAGCTCTCTCTTCACCACAACAGACCGGTACAACGCCCCCATTACTCCCAATTGATCTTCACCTGAAATCATCAGCTAAATTGACCCCAAAGAACTAAACACATTTCTGATTGGGTAATGCAGCCTTTGTCTCTGCTTAAAATCTGTGGGTTGAATATTATAACAGCCCAGCTCATTAACATTATGAGCAGAATTTACTGACCCAGAAGGTCCAAGGAGGTGGTCTACCTCCCTCCTCTGCGACACTGAGTCCACAGAGGTCACCGAGTTCTGCAGCAGGCCATTTCCTCCAGTTGGGGAAATGGTTCTGGGGCCTCCGATGGGCTCATGAGGCCACCTAGCTGATTCACGTCCTTAGAGCTTGGTGTGTCAGCTGGGTCCCAGAACCACTCCGGAGCCAGGAGCCTCCAAACTTTGGAGCGTTTGTGCCGCTTAGGCGCCATGTTTCCTGCTGAGTAATCGCGTAATCTACTCAATGTGCGTGGTGACGTCATTCACGCCAACTGGAATTGATGAGGGAATTGTTTGCAAAAATGCCAAACGATTCCTAGGCATTGAAACAGTGGGAACCGGTTCCCAACAAGAGCCGGTTTTCGATTCCCTACTTTCTACCAGGAGGATTGGTCCAGAATCAAGCCAGGAGCTGGTTGATGGGTTTGGTTGAGGTGCAGCTTAGGCACGTCTTTCCAGTAGTTGTGTAATTTGACCCTGTGGGGATGAGAAAAAAAATCCTTGATGCATTAAAAACGTGCTTCTAATTGGAAAAAAAAAAGTTTCAAATCAATCATTAAAGCCCCCCAGTGATAACTTCCACACCCATGATGGCATTTTTGCCCTTGTTCCAGCTCCAAAAGACTTGTTTGGGTCATTCCCTAGTCACGTGTGTTTGACTCACCTAATTCTGCTCATAATAAATCCAAATATATTCTTATATATAAATGACAGCATCATATTATGTTTACAGAATGACTGAATTAGGAGATTTCATCAGGAAGTAGAATTTAATTATTTGGTAAACGACACCTCCAAGTCCCGGTCTGCACCGCAGCCCAATCTAAGGCTTACAATATGCTCATAACTTCACAAGTGGATATGATTTACTCTCACATGCTTCACATTATTCCGAGACTGCTGTTTTCCCCGTTAGGGAGATGAATCCATCCGCTGATGATTTACATAAACACCTGTCAGTGCTTTGTCTCCCACTGACACCTAATGAATTTCAAGCGTTGCCTGTTCTTTGCCGCTCACTTCCCCTCCAGTCACGAGCTGCCCTTTGCCGAAGCCGGTATGTAGATTTTTGTCTCGCTTTTCTTCTTGAAATTGTATCCGGCAGGTTCAGGAGGCTTCGTCCTTATCTTCATTTCGGTTTGTAACTAACGCACGCCGTGTCGGTATTGGACTTTACCCGACGACAAATTGGTTTCTATGGAGGTAACTTTGTTAGGAGCCTCACATTCACTCATTTATCTCTTAATGCAGTTTGAAGATGCATGGAAGAAAAAAAGACTTTCCTATTAGCAAAGACAATCTGCATTCTCACAGATTAAAAAATAAAAATGTATGACGTGCTCGTGGTGCAAAACAAAACGAGGGCGAGTCCACCAGGAGACCAAGGATTCTTCGAGCCTGACTGTGATGAGTTGGATGCTGCCTCCCGTAGTTTGTTATAAATACTGCCTCAGACTGACTGCTATAGGAGCCATGCATCACCTGGGCAGATAGACCAGTGAAGTGATGATGCGTGTGTCCTTGGCATCAGAAGGGGGGGTTAGAGGGAGGAGGGAGGGCGAGAAGGGCTCATAGCTTTTATCTCCAGCAAGCATCAGCACAGAATAGCCATCGTAAGGTCATCGCTGAAGGTGAAGCATCACAGGAATGCTTTTGCTCTCATAATTCAGTCAGCTCAAATGCATTTGTACAATTTAGAAAACTAAATTTCTTTCTCTGTTGATGAAATTTGCAGGAGTGCATTTGAAGGCATCGTTCGGGATTCGGTTTCAGTGGAAGGGGAGATGAATGTGATGCAGTTTGACAAAAATGAGCCACAGAAGCTTTTCTAATGATAATTCAGTTGTTGCAGACTTTTCATTAGTGACTATTTTTGTGATTGCTTCAGGTTTCATTGCACTTATGCTTGAGTTATGTGCTCCAAATGAGGTATTTTGGTGAAAGTAAAGGTCATTCTTTAAACTCAGAGTTTAATAGACGTTATTGTTGTACTTTCCATCAAAGAGGACCCTGTTTTTGTGCAGAAAAATGCCAAGGAGCCGAATAACAGCTTTAATGAAACAGTGAAAACAACTTTAGCTGCTCTGAGTCATGAAAACCATTTAATGCAGTATGACAGTGGAATACTTTTGTGTTTTATGTGTTTTTGTAATAAATAACAGCTCGTTGTTGTTTATTATCACCCATCATCAAGAAAACAAGTATCTATAGCTACATTACATGGGCACAAGTAATCAGAATGAACGCCCTATCAGATCAAAAATTCTTCATCTAAACATGTCAATCGGAATATTCTGATCCAAGATGGCCCGATCGGAATGAAATTTCAGAGGTGGTTTTGTCCGATCGCCGATCGTTTACCTGGAAAGACATCTATGCTAAACCTATTTATTCTGATTGAATGCTTGGTGCATGTATACTCACAGCGTGATCGGAACATTTCAGTTGGTGTCCTTGGAAACAGAGATTTGGGATTTCCGATCAACCAAGATGTGAATCGGAGAGGGGAAATTTGGCGCATGTAAATGTAGCTCATGTGTTTGTTAGCTAAATATCTCATAAACCACTGACCAGGTTACGATTCAACTTTTTGTTACACCTTTAACTGATAAACTTTTAGTGTTGACCCAATTAAAGATGGCTGCCGTAGTCAAATTACCTTAGATAGAGAAAGAAATGGCTTTAACCCAGTCAATTTGACAGATATGGAGCTGAAATTTGATGTGTTTGTTTCTCAAAGTGGTAACCAGCACATAGAACTATGTCTTTGCTTAAAGATCAAGTTCACTGAAAAACTGTTTTTTACTTGTTTTTAAAATGTAATCGATCACTGAGTTTAACATGCAGGATAAACATACATTAACTGGCAACAGGGATGTCACATTGTCAAATTAGCATTCATGGACTGACCCATCTTGGCTCATGACTGGGGAAGGCTGTTGATGGCGTCCAGATGAGAGCAAAGCACGTATCGGCTAGCAGAAGCTAACCATTAGCATTAGCAACTCCACCACACAGCAGAACTCCTCCAGGCTTGTGTTATTTGTGGAGATAAAACATCAACGTTGCAGAGCAAACAGTCAGTGGTAGAGTCGCGTTGCTGTTAGCCAATCAGAGGAGAGATGTCCACATATCAGGAAGTAAGACTCCAGATCCTGTCGTGTTCTTCTCACCTCTCCTCTGACTCAATCAACGTTAAAGTTGATGTGTTAAAATGTCAGGTGTTGGTAGCTGAGAGACGTTCATAACACACATTTTCAGGTCTTAATCATCGTATGACATCTTTATGCCAAACCTTCCCATTATGTCAACCCTGTCTGACTGTTGGCTCCACCAGAACCACCAAATGGATTCTTGAGAACAGTTTCAGGAAATCAACATTGGATGTGAAGCTACATCTGGAAAAAAAAGACATTTGTTCAATACAAGATGGCCACCATAGCCGTTTGGTAGTAATGCCCATAACTACATCATTTCCTAACAAATTATTGTCCTTAGTTTAAAATTCTGGAATGTAAGTGAGAATCTATACAGCAGATCTTCACTGTGTTTATAAGTTCTAATAATTATTGTCCTGATATTAAAAGCCTGAACAGTTTCACATTTGAATTCTTGCAATCTGTGCATTTAGATTTAGCAGCATCCTACTCACTGACATGCACAGAAACACAAAGGAGTTGCAACAAAAGGGTACATGACAGTGGACATGCACAAACCATAACAAAGGCTATAAAAATAGCTTGATTTTTCTCAACGTGAACCTGTGCCTTTAGTTGAGTGAATGAATCAGTGCTTGATCTGACTGATGAGGCGCAGTAGGGTGGAATTAGCGGGGTAAAAGGAAGGTGATAATATTTGGCACCGGCTCCATGTTTGCTTAGCGGTGTAGTTGAAATGCTTGGAACACAACAGATGGCCAAACAATAACCAGAAGCAAAATGTGCCGTCCTAAGAGGGATGGGATGAAAGTTGTTGGAGGACTTGGCATTCAGTAGCTTCCCTTCACCAGCGCCTGGCCTTTTTGATGTGTTCTTCCCCGTGGCCGTGGTCACTCGAAACCAATAAATCACCGTGACAATAAATGCTGTGACATCTGCCACACAGCATCTGATGGCTGACAAAAGTCATCTGTACCCCGGATCTTTGAGGAGAGCAGGCAAAAATAATGTGCTGCAGCCAGCCAATGACATGAGCTGCCTCGTGTGCCATGGCTCATATTGGCAGATCGCTTTGGAAATTAGTTCAAATTGAATCGCAGTGTCTGTTCTCGATTAGCAATGTCACTACTGGTCAGTTCTGACCTTGATGGGCTGATAACCAAAAGAAATAAAACTGATATTATCTTTCTGTAACAACCAATAAAGGTTCATAGCACATATTTTATTTAGTACCAATAAAGACTAAAGCACATAAAGCCACAGGACATAAACGTTGAGCTTTATGTTTCTGAATATTAAGATGTCCATTCCCTTTAGAGTCTCCTTCCCCGTGTTGTCTCCATACCAACGCAGGCTGCGTGGACTAACACTGAAAGTGACGCCACAATTAGACTCTCATGAACAGAAGGAACAGATGGGGCTCGAGGAAACACCTGGGCGTGGGGTTACACGTTTCAAAGCCACCGTGTGCAAAGGCAGACTGCTGCACACAAATAATGCAGCCTGGAAACGGCGGAAAAGTGAAAAATCACAATGCACGACTCTGTTTGAGCCAGGTGATCATTTTATCATCTCGCTTGGTGTGATAACTTTATTTGACCCAACTAGAGGAAAGTCTCACTTTAGTTCCATCTGATGAAAATGTCTGGAGAAAGTAAAACACTGAACAAGTTGTTCAACAGAACTAAAATTTAAAGTGATATCAAAGAAAAAGAGATACACGTTTAATAAATGTTCCTTTCTTTGTGTTTTTAATAATAAACCTGATTATTTTATACAGAAAACAAAACACACATTTGGTAATTAGTATAAGGATTTAGTATAAATATCATTTCTATGCAGATGATATTCAGTTGTATTTCAGTTTTAAACCCTGAGGTGTTTCTAAGCTTCAGATGTTTTGACTCTGTTAAACTTTCTCCACCTTAATAAAGACTAAACTGCAGCCCTTCTAGTTGCCCCTGGCAGATTTATGCCTGAGATAGAGGAAGCTCCTGCCAGATTTACTGAATCTTTTGTCTGGTTTAACCCTTTAACTCAGTTTTCACATTGGGTATTCATGTTTTTGTTTTCATAACAAACATTATTGAGTTTTATTGCTTCAAACTAAAGATGCTTTCATTTCTGGATTCCAATAAAACTCTGAAATTCCTCAAAGGACATTCATAAACAACACTGTTGGAGTCAACCCAAATCAAAATGGCCACCACAGCACAAGTCTTACCCAACACACACATGGCCAGAACATGTTAACGCAGGTCTTATGATAATGGGTTACATTGACACCTACATAGGGCTTAGCTGGAACAGTGGTGGACAGAATCCTATGAAATTCCTGATAACTAACTGGTGTGTGAATGGGTGAATGTGACTAGTGTAAAATGCTTTGAGTAAGTTTTCCATTTACCACTTTACTCATTCATAAAATGTACTGCTTTTATTTTCTTGCCATCAAGCCGTCCCCAGGTCAAGCTCAAGGAAAGTTCCACGAATGGTGACCCTTTTCTCCGAGAGGAAACATGATTTTTGTTGTCCTCCATCTTTGAGGTCCATCTCAAGCAGAGGACTTCGTGTATCTTGGGGCCAATCCCAATACTCGCACTTGTGCCCTTCAATTGCGCAGATGCGGACTTCTGGCAAGGGTATTACCCACAATCCATTGCTGCGTGGGATTTTTGAGAAGGCGGAGCAATGGCTCAAGTGCCTTTTCTGAAAACATGTATTTTCAAGTGAATGAAGTTCATTTTAAGACGATTAATGATATTTATTCATGCTCTGAATGTTTTAGACTAAGATATAAATGTGGACAGCAATTAATTTAAACTTATTCATGTAATTGTTTGTTTGAAAGCTGTTAATAAAGATTTTTTAAAAAGCACAAACAGCGACCAGCATCCCGGTTTGCACAGCGGTTGATGAAGTAATGCTCACTGTCTCAATTTGGCAATTTTTTGCACACTTGTGTACTACGCACTCGGAGCCTTACTGCGTATTTCCTCTAAGCGCACTTCACTGAAGGGTGTAGGGCGCCGTGCGAGTATTGGGATTGGGCCTTGGTGTCTTGAGCAATAGTAGGATGGAGCAAAAGAGGGATCAATTTGTCTGAAAAGAAGAGAGTCTTCTGGTCTGTCGTGTTACAAAAGGAGCTGAGCAAAAAGGCAAACGCTCTAGATTTACTGGTCCATCTGCGTTCCCCAGCTTTGGTCATGAGATGTCCATGACTGAGCCATCAAGGTCCTTGAAACAAGCAACTGAAATGTTCTTCCTCTGTAGGTTGTATAGCTTCAGGGACAAGGCGAGGAAGTCGTCTGCTCCTATGATGTGTTTCAGGTTGGATGCTTTCTTGTTGCATTGCATTGGAAGTTTTTCAGGCTGAGAACTCATTGGGGGGATTTTATATCCTTTCTTATGGGAATGCCCTAGGTTCCTCCAGGAGGAATTAGAAAGGGTTCTGTTTTTCTGTTCTACATTTAATATGACCTGAATGATGATTGGATGGATAGAAATATTGTTTGTCTCTAATACCTTAAAATAAATCTTCAGGCATTATTAAGCAGTTTTTTCAACATTGTAATAAACATAACTGCTTTTATTAGTATTCTTATTAATAATAATGATTTATTATTCCAATATTGGGATATACATGACAGAAAATGAGTGGTGTAGGAAATCCCACGACAGCAGTAAGACGGGCCCGTGCCGTCCCCGACATCTGATATTTCTGTCTGCGTCTCGAGAGTTGAAACTAAACAGTCTGTGTCTCATGACTTCTGAGAGTTCTCAGCTCAAATAAACAAAGCATTCATTTACATTCATTAATATCAAGTAAAACCGGTGGTTTCTTCACGAGGCCACCAGTGCGAGGGAGGTGTTCATCGCAGGGATGATGATACAGAAGTTCATTGTTAAGAGGTTACTTCTTGATCTTGCCACATGTCTTTTAAATGTATATTTATGAGGACCCCTGGCACTTGAAAGCAGGCCAACTCATGCGCCGAGCACATAATTCCCCCTTAATTAATGTATTTATTCAACTGCATGTTCAAGCATTGCTGCGCCCTCTCTTTTCAAACTGCCCTTTTGAAGATGTGTGATGCTCTTAATTGCTAATATGCACATTGTTTTTATTTCTTTTCCATAGATAACAACACAGCCCATTTCCATTTTGCAAGGACACACAAGAATATGTGATTTTGGGGTGTATATAAATAGAGTTAATTTAGAAAAAAAAGCCAGAAATAAATACGAGCAAGGGAGGGAAAAGAAACTGCTTTCTTTTGGGAATCAGAAATAGAGCGTGAAGCTTATGAAACAGCAATGCCACAGGCTCATACAATTATCTTTCAATTCCCATGGCCAAAACAGTGTTATTGTCCCAACTATGTTTCAGTTGAATTTTTTTTTCTGTGAAATTGTTAGCAATTTACTGGAGGATTTGTTGCATCAGCGTAGAGCGTGTATTGTTACCAGAACAGAATCTGGTGGGGCGGGAAGAGCTTGGAGTTCACACAAAGATGGGCCTGCTGAGATATTGTGGAAAAACAGCGTTTAACTGCTGGACATTTAGAACAACAGAAACTGCTCCCATCGTGCATCCTATTTAACAGCTTCGGGCAATTATCTTAGTGTTTAGTTTTTATAACCTTACAGTGTTTGCAGCCAATTCTCATGATAAACTGTGAAATGAGAACAAGCTGGAAATCATTTTGTGTCTGCAGAGGCGTGTTTTTACAAACACCTTGGTCGGCTTTAATGTAATTTATTTTATCTGTGTCACATAATTATTTGTACACAGAGAGGAACTCTACAGGTAAAAATGTGTTTTTAAAATAAATGTGTTTTTGAGTAGCTCTTTATGGTTTTTAGGCTGATTATGAACCAATTCTGCCAGAGGACTCAAGCTACACCCTGAAAGCAACCAAACTATAAAAAAAATTAATTTGAAAAAGAAATTAGATGTAAAGAAAACAAAAATGACAATACTGTTCAAGAGGAAAAAGCCACACATCAACATCGTACACTTAACCAAGTTACGTCAACTGGTGCTACGAAATCTAGTTGCTTAAATGTAAAGTAATATACATTCTTATATGTTGGTATGTTAATAGTAAATATATATTACTCTTTACATTAAGGCAAATAGGTTTAGTGGAACCAGTAGACATAACTTGGTTAAGTAAATTCAACATGTCATTTCTTCAACTGTACATTTCTTCATTGTAGGATTTCATAAACACACATTATATATACAGGAACATCTGTGCAGAGTATGGACTGGAAGCCCCAAGGCCAAAGTGGGAAAAGCCCCCTAAGGTAGAGATCGAGCAGGCCAAGATCCTGTGAGACTTTCAGATCCAGACCGACAAAATGGTGATGGCGAGCCAACCAGACATTGTGGTGGTGGACAAACAGCCGTTGTGGTTGACGTGGCAACACCAAGTGATGCAACACCAGGAAAAAAGAACAGGAGAAACTAGAGAAGTACCAGGACCTCAGAGAAGAACTTGAGAAAGCCTGGAGAGTGAAGACATCAGTGGTGCCCGTGGTCATCGGGGCACTCAGGGCAGTGACCCCCAAACTGGAGGAGTGGCTAAAGCAGATCCCAGGAACAACATCAGACATCTCAGTCCAGAAAAGAGCAGCTCTAGGAACAGCTAAGATACTGAAGAACCCTCAAGCTCCCAGGCCTCTGGTAGAGGAGCCGAGCTTGGAAGGATGAGACCACCTGTGGAGGGTGAGATGGGATTTTTTTTATTACATCTACTTTGTAATATATAATTTTTTCAGTGTTTTGTAGTCAGGTTTTCTCCTTTCAAAAAAGCGAAAGAGGGATGTAGTCTTTGTTTATAATCTGTGAGCCCATGAGGCTGCTGAGTATGCACCAAGTCAGTGTAGCAGTGTTTAGTAAAGATCCTAAGCCAGTAAACAGGACCGACCCAGAAGTTTTTCTCGTACCTCTAAAAAGCCACAGCATCTATCTTTTTAACAATAATGTCAGGTAAAGAAGGCTAGAGGCTAACATTGAGCTAACAATGCTAATGATGATATCGTCTGTAAAAATATCTCAAGTGATTTTTTAAATGACCAACTACCCCATATTACAGTGAAATGTATTTTTCTACATATCAACTTAATGTTAATGACTTGTCTTCACTTGTCATCTATCTTCTGGCGCTGATATCTAACTGGCAACAGCCATGAAACTGACGGAACAGTAATGAGAAAGTGACCGATATGTTTAGAAAAAGGGCTGCAGTGACCAAATTTGACCACAGGAGGTCAGTCTTACTTCATTATTACATAATGCACCTTAAAACCTTCATAGCCAGTGCTTTAAGTATACACCGGTACACAGTGCTGGTACTTTTAAATATTACCTTTCAGTGTACCGGGACTTTTTTCTAGTATGGTGCATATCGGTAGATTTTTCAGCCATTTATCAGTCGAAATCTCCGAAATTAGTGCAAAAAATCTGTCCATTTATGGGATGACTCTCAGCTACAATCACATCAAAATATAGCTCAAAATCTGTCAAATTGGCAGCGTTATTACCCGTTTGTCCTGTTGGCCAATGGTGATCAGATCAAGCAGCCATCTTTAATCGGCATGACTCAGTTGTAGATGTATGAGCATTGATTACTCACAGAATGCTTCAATAAAATCCATCCTGTGGTTGAACACACAGACATACATGCAGAAGCATTGTCTATCCCCATTATTGTTGCAGAAGATGACAAGTCAGGTTTTATAATCAATATTTTGATGATGATCTAAATGCGGTTGGCGTCGGTCATGTGGTCTTATTTTCATATCCGACCGTTGTCATTCTACTCCTGCAGCAAATTAACACTTGTTGTGGTTCAGTAGCTGGTTGTCACATTTCTGAGTGGTAATAGTTTCTTCTCTTTTCACATTCCTCCTGGGGATGATCCTTGTTTCCATAGGGGACACCGTCTGCTGTTGACAGAGATTGACCCCGCTCACCAAGTAGAAATTGAGCCTATTACAGCATGACCCCAAGGGGTCACGTAGAGATGGCAGTCAGTCTGTAGATGAATATGTCCGCTACATTGCAGGTGGATAAGCACCAGATGTTGTTAAATTGAAAAAATAAAATCACACACAAAGGTCTTAAAGAGACAGTTCAGTTTGGAGCATCAGGGACGATTCCTCATGGGAAAACATTCTCCATCTAAAACCACTCAATTCTTGAATATTCTATACCTGTTACATTTGTTTTTTGCATAAAAATGCTTAGCAAGGATTATGCAACTTGCAGCTATTAATAGTAAATAGGCTACTGGACAGCAGAAAAGAATGTGGAAGCTGACATAAAATAAGCACCCTCTAGTGGCTGGCTTCAGTATGAAATTTAAGCCCCGCCCTCTATACATAAACACATGGGACACATAAAAAAGGTCATGAGTAAGCAGGATTTTCATCTTCACATTCAAAACTACAACATGGCAGCTTCTATAAACGGAAGTAGATGGAGATGCACGGTTCATCTTTACAAACAGCATAAATCAGAGGTCTCCACCACCAGGACATAATTATTCATATTAAAATGTGTCAAGAAGGATTATATGATTATGTTTATAATGTGTAAAGATGGAATTCCTTATTGTGTTTTGTTGTGTGTGCTCATAGTATGTGGAAAATGTATCTCAGGGAATGAATAATAGCTTGGGGACTACTAGTATAAATCACAGTTTTATGTCAAAGGGGTAGCCTGGCAAGCTATCCTATATATGTGAATATATAGTCTGGCCACAACCCATAGACAGATCTCAGTCATGGTGCAGAATCTACGGTTGTCTTTCAAAATGTCTCCACATGCTTTTGGACATCGAACAACATGATGTACTCACCGCTAAGGATGTCAGCCAACGGGGCAGTCCGCCATACTCTGTCAAAGAAGCAAATACATAATTTTTCTAAATAAAGTACTTTAGTACCTCTATCTGCTCTTGACTCAAAGAAAAGCCCAAATATTCCAAAGTTGATGCCAAAGCCGTTTTAAACGAGCCACCGGTATCTTAGTTGTTCTACTCGTCGTATCATCCCGCCCACCAAACCGATAGAGTGCTGTGATTGGCTTAACACAAAACTGCTCTGGTAGACCTGTGGAGGCTCCTATGGAGCATGTCTAGCCTGATCTACAGAGCAAATGTTTTTGCTACTGCTACCGTCTGTCTGGATTTCTAGGCTACCAAAGTGGTGCATGTAAACAAAATTACAGTAAGTCATTCATTTGAACCAAAATCTAAACATTTTTTCATTGTTTCCAATGATTCCTCCCTGATTCTCCAAACTCAAATTGCTCTTTTGGTCTGCCGTCAGATCAGAACGACTCCACAAAAACCCAACAAAACAACTTGTTTCCACTAAAACTGAACATTTTCTGCAAAAACCCAACTTAAAGAAAAGACAAATGATTTCAACCTATTTCATAAGCACATGGATTTTATAAACATCTTGACCTGAAAGAACTATCATACAACTGAATTCTGTCCTTTGAGACGTGACACAGATAAGCCCACAGCTATTAGGACGATTGATTGTCTTAATTACTTAATAGTTGCTTAAATAATAAATGCATTTGAGTGAGTTCCTGCTTAGAGATGTTAATAAATCCAACTCCAGTCTGCACAACGTGACCAATCCATGGAGCAGGACCATCTCCTACTGTGATCCCATTGGCGGGAAAAAGACATGCATCTGTGTGAGTGTGTGTTAAACTGTAAGCAGGGCTGTCCCACGGAGAGAGGTGGATTGATTAGCGATGAGGTAATAATTGCTGACTGAATCACCTCCATAGTTAATCAATCTTTGGCTGAAGGATAAATACGTTGGGTGAGAAAGGACAATACTTCATGAGGTGATGCACGGTTGATAAAGGACATATTCATTCATCACAGCTTCCTTTGGCTGATGGATATGCAGGCATCAATGGAGAGGTCTATCCATCAATCTGGAGGAGAAGGGAGGTCAGCTTTGAAGATCAAAGTCGAGCACCCAACTAGACCGTACGGTGGATCTGAAGTGGTACAGTAAAGATGTAATAGGCTTTCGAAGGGATGTGAGGATAAAATTACCTGCTTTATTTCACCTTGAAGCATCCATTAGGTCCCCTAATCTCTGGATTAACTAGACGTAGGACTAGATTAAGACGTATCCTTTTTTCTGCTTCACTCTTCGTTGCACCTCTACTTTAAATATTTCAAAGTAAAGCAAAACGTTGTATATTGAATTAGATAAAAACGGTTTCGCATTGTAGCTTGATTTTCTTTGGAGCGCGGCTCTTAGGAAATATGTGAGAGTGACATTGATTTAGAACAGGAAGCACCTGCTTTTCATGCATGAAACTCTTTTCATTTTAATGTTGTTTCTGACATTCCTTTTCTGGCTTCACAATAAAATACACTGAACCTCTTGAATTATGAATCTCTGAGCAACGCTTTGATGTCAGCTCCTTTTGAACCAAATTCAATAACCATAATAAAGATGAAGGGAACAGAAGCATTTTTTTTACCATGCCTCTTGCCATCCGAAGCACTGCACTGACCCCACTCCCCACATAGAGAGCCACTGAAATCCCCAAAAGCAAATATTATTTCTTGCAGATGGCATGCTATTTCTACAGCCACTATAAAGGCACCAAACTCAGAAGGTATACATTAGGCTGACGTCACTGGTCAAAGTGCCCTATTTGTTCATTTTCTAAGCTTAAAAAAGAAAAAAGCCCTGCTCCCATTCCTGTTTCCTGCTGCCACTTTCCCGTGCATGGTGCTGCTGATGGTATTTCAACCCCACACTGGCAAATGCTAGTCACACATCAACTTCTGGTTATCTCAAAGAATTCCTCGAAGCCGATTCAGGTGCACGTATCTGCTGCAGAGAGGGCTTTCCTTTTTTCACATTTCAGCCTGAAGCCAAATCGCTTCGGCGGGGGAGCCGCATTGAAGCTGCAGCGGTCTTTTCAATTATATCAAAGTCACACGCGGCGATTTAATTGTACAATTATTAACGAAATTATCTTTAATGTGCTCGGGCTTTTGGTGAATTCATCTTAACCCGAGATGGGGAGCGGATACGGACCCCTACTCCCCCACCGCCCAGCCCCCATTTTGCCCAGACAATCAAATTACTTTATAACCTGAGAATCAAATTAATTAAAGCCCTACACAGATGAATATCTGTGGTTTAATAAAAGGTAATGGAAACTTTCTGTTCATCACCAAGAGTAATTCAAGGCATTTTCCCTCTAAGAGATGTGTGGGGGGTGGGGGTAGCAAGGTGAGTTCTGCCAAACTGCCTCTCTGTGTCAATACAAAACCCTCTGACTCACAGGAGTTTTGGAGATGAAATAAAACTCCCTGCTGCTTTCTTTCATCCGGTAAACTGTACTGATCGAAAATGACACAGCCTCAAATGTCCCTTTTTACTTCCATTACCTCCCATTAAACCAGTATCTCACCGGGCGAAGACGTGGCATTTCTAAAACATTTGTGAGGGTTTACACTTTCCTTGCACGGGTTTTAACAACATCATGTAGTGTTGATTCATTCTTAAAAAAATACTGAATCTGAACATATTTTTATTACTGAGAGCTAGCATTTGTAGCCGAGGATCAGAAGGCATCTGGTCAGGATGCCTCCTGGACGCTCCCTGGTGAGGTTTTCTGGGCACGCCCAACCGGGAGGAGACCCAAAGGAAAACCCAGGACACGCTGGAGGGACTATTGGTGCGTTCCAGTTGTCTTCGAAACTCAGAATGTCCAACCAGGAAATGACGCAACGAGCTTGTTTTGCGTTCCAGATTCTAACTCGGAAAAATCATATAAAACCAGAATAAAGCATAAAAAAACGTCAAAATGTAAACACCAGGAACAGTTGAAAAACCATAAACACCGGTCAATTTCAGCAGCAATGCTGCCGTTTTCAGCAACGTAACCATTGATAACAAGAGTAAACCACAGCTTGGTGCTGTTAAATAGCAGAAAGAAAGAAAGCAGAACTTATAAAGGATGAAAAAAAAAGACAACAACTATGGTAGCACTGGGCGCGGCCATCTTTAAAATGGTGGTCTTGGGGTCCTCTGAAACGTACAAGCTCGCAGTCCGGAATTCTGAGTTCATTGCGTCATTTCCAGTTGACTTATCTCGGAAAAACGGGTTCCAAGGACAACTGGAACAAACCATATGTCCCTCAGCTGGCCAAGGAACGCCTTGGGATCCCCCCGGAAGAGCTGGCCCTAGTGGCTGGGGAGAGGGACGTCTGGGTTTCTCTGGCTGCTGCCCCCGCGACCCGACTCTGGATAAGCAGAAGAGAATGGATGGATGGATATTTTTATTAAATTAGTCACAGATTCGCAGCATGCAGCAAACTCATCTGCTACTCGTCTCAAACCTTTCTCAGTCTAGTCTCAGTGTGAAAAAATGGCATGATTTGGTGATATAATATGAAAACAATCAGGGTAAACTGCAAACAAATTGGGACAATAATTACAAGAATTAAAATGAGTGTAAAAATATGAGAAAACATATTGATATTTGGTCTTAAATCATCCAGATGGAGCATCAGGATTAGTACCTTCATCACAAACGGGCCATGTCCAGTCTTACATGTCTACTGCCCTCTGGTGGAGGATCTACACGTGGTAGGGGTGAGTTTATTTATTTGTTACTGTTATATTGATATAAATGCTATAATATAGTTAAATAAATTATGATTAAACAATAAATAGGTCAGTTTAAAAAATTTAATTTGTTAATTTAAATTTGAAATGTTTAAATTTAACAGTCCACTGTACTTGAGCTCCCGTTCGTACCTCCACACAGCTACCATTGCTCCTCTAACACCTCACCAATCATCAGAGAGGTGAACACCAATCAGACACAACGTTGCATCAGGTATCATCCTATCAGAGCACTTTTATGAATACGAGTATTCCCACGTGGATTAGATAGCTCTTCATGCACATATCAGGACATTCCCGAACCAACATTAGCTGCCTGGAAAGCCAACACCTCCTCCAGCCACTCATGGTAAACGTTTTATTTCATATTAATTGATATCTTTACAAACTGTCCTTGTTTGTGGTCTCATGATGGCCACAGGAGTAAACAAGCCGAGCTGAGATCTTGTAAAATCTTTAGAATGCACTCATAAAACACATGATCATATTATTTAACCACCAGACCTGATAGGTTTTTAAATAAAGTGGGACTCCCCATAATTTCAGCACATAACCTGTAAATCTACAGTAAAACAAAATGAATATGGCTGTTTCCACCCATGTGTTGTTGCTTTCAGCTGCCTATGAGCACCCTGCATGTTGTCATCATGATTAAGACTCCTGGGAATTATTATGACAAACAAAACAGGCTTTTGTTAGATTTAAACTCTCTCTGGAGGAAAACTAATGATTTGATTTAATAAAATGTAATAAAATATCTTATTATAGAAAAGCTCAGTACATCATTGCCTTTGAATTTGTGATCCTAAATGCCATTGGGTTTGTCATGTGAATTATTTTAATTTCCAATAGAACATCATCTCCAGTATTATTGAGAATAGCTCGAATAAAAGAGTTTTGTTCTTACTTTGCACACAATGAAACTACAATCAACTAATCTATGATTGCTTTTTAGCATTTAACCTCACATATTCCCACAACCTTCCCTCCAAATACGACCATGATCAGACACCCCCTCAACTCTTGGCCCTTGTCAGGATGCAGATATGGGCTAAAAGACCACGCCATGCAAGGATGATGCTGATGACATGATGACATGCATGCACGAGACCAGCTCTGCTCCAAATTCTTTAAAAATCAACCCGTGCCGACCCCGTTTGACGTCTATGTAGGCACCATGCTTCCCTCAGAACCTGATATGCTACAACCACATGATCAAGCTACCATGACTGGTCTTTAACCAGTGTGAAGGAGCATCATGTGAATTCCAGATCAAATACGATACTGTCACTTTAATACTCAGGCTGGTTCTGGAGCCCAGAGGCGCCCAACAAAACAGGCCCAGGAGGCTCAGAAAAATAAAATAAAAAAACCTCACTGGGAGAGTTATTGCCTGACTTTGTGGGTTAACCTACTTCCAGCTGTTTGTGAGTGTATATGGGCATCCAGGGATGGAGAGGAGACATGTTAGGGTGGAAAACCAACTGTGATTGGTGAATATCACGCCGGCACTCCTGTCAGCGTAATACATGATGTGTGTACCGCTCATAAATCCTTATATGATGGCAAAACCCAATCTATGTGGCCTCCAGGTTGGAAAATCAGGCCTCGGTGCGAAAAGCTAATGCTATATTTTCAGTCAAACGTATGCTCCGCTAGGTTGATTTAGCACACAGGTCAGTCATGTTAATATATATACATGTGTATCCATGGCAACGATAACCCCCCACATAACAAATCCTAATGTACCTCCTTCAATTTGTGTTGTTGACAGCCAGGTAAGGCATGATTGACACTTTGGTTGAAGAGAAGCGTTAAAAGACCTCCCAGGCTGCAGCGCGAAGGGAAGTTATGAGGAAAGCACTTAACTATATTACTTCCTTTTGTCATAAAAGGCAGCAGATTATAAGGGACTTAGATTGGTGTGTGTTGGACCCAACATAAGAACTTTACGTTAAAAGCAAGCCTGTAAAAGCCTTTCCTACAGACAACAAGAATGATGTTGCTACTAAAATATGAGCTTAGAAATCGCCACCAGCAGCGCCTTCCTCGGGTTTCCAGCCTTTTGACGATCCAAGAGTTTAATTACATTAAGTAACCTTAACCCGTCTTTACTATTTCTCTTCCTATAGGGAAATGTCATTGTCGGCTCTGGCCATTTACCCTTGCAGACTTGTTTTGTATTCTGCACATAATGATGAAAATATTGATTTACATTTTAGGCCCCAGCCAGAAGTCGTGGAATGGACGATGACAATATTTCTGCAGGCAATAAGGTGAGGAGATTAAAAAATGGATCTCAGAGAGCACGGATGAGCACGGAGGGGAGTCAGTCTACTGTATTTAGTTTATAGCCTTACAGTATGTGAATAAGGTCACGCAGGAATGAAATAAATAAGCTTTGGATGGTAATTCACGCCCACAGCAGCTGTTTTTACAAACCCTTTCAACAGCATTAAATATATCTAAATGTAAACGCTGCTTTTGCTATTTTTATGACTCATCTATTTTTGAGCAGAGTAATGTGAAAACGCTGGATGAGGTTACAGATGTTTTCAAGGTCACAGCGATGATGTTATATAAATCCAGAGCTAGCGAATGGAAAGCTTTAATGTGGATTGAATTCACTCTGGTCACTTAACTCTCAGTAAAACACCATGAATGCCATCCTTAAAGTATGAATTCGTTTGGCAGCTGATTCATGAGAGCTCATTTTCTTGGCTGAAAATGGCAATAATTTGGACCCTTCTACCCATTTTCTCCACGTCTGCCATCTTTTTTTTCGATTTTGTTCTTTTGCTCGATGTAAAATCTTTCTGTCTAATTATAGTAGTCAAAGAAACATTATTATCTTAAAGGGATATTTAGACCATTCTGATGTGTGCTTTTGTATAAAAGTTATAAATATTTATTATCTTAGACTTAGATGGCTTTCTGAACAGCCTCTGTTAAGAGAGAATTTGTGTTTTCATCTACGAGGACTGATGAGCAAACACCTAGTTTGGCCAGAACCAACTTTATACCATCATCTGTTTAAAAAACCATTTAGTGTGTCTACTTTTTGCCTGATTGCTGCCATATCTTCCTGCTTTTCAATACATTTTTAAATTCCCACCTCATCCTCTGCGGGTGGTCCCATCCTTCCAAGCTCGGGTCCTCCAGTTCGGGGGTCACTGCCCCAAGTGGCCCAATGACCACAGGCATGTTTGGTTGTTCCGCCATCACCATTTTGTCGGTCTGGATCTGGAAGTCCCACAGGATGGTGGCTCGCTGGCTTTTGAACCCCCCCCCACCCCA
>SSNS01000155.1:896365-948759 GCA_006937985.1 Aphyosemion australe | reverse complement strand
ACACACACGTATACATTTGGTTGAGTGGAAATTCAGTTTTTCTAGTTTTTGGATATAGGAATAAATTTGGATTTTCAGTTTTAAAGGGAGGAGCCTGAGTCATTGCACTTTTTTGTGAGCGTTATTTTCATTACAATATTTTTTATAATGTTGTTTGCCGGGACTATTTGCCATCATGAGTCCTTTAAACCTTTGTGAAACGATGTCTATGAAAAATGTGGGGGCTTGTCCGGGATATGAATCCAGGATATTTCAAAATGGTTAAAGGTTTGTAAAATAATACAAAGTGTGGAGCAGTTTTTGACAGCAGCAAAACACGTTTGTTCTGGCTACATTTGAGCTAGCTATTGGCTTATTGGTTCTTAAGGGTGGCAATTTTATTTAGATACATTTCAAGGAGCTATTTAAGGCTAAGATATAAATTATTTTTAACGTTTACACTGAAACAGACTTTAAAATTAGACAAACATTCTTTAGATGTTCTGGTTGTAGAGCACATTTGAGGCCTTATATTTAATTGATGCATTTACTAAACTAAAAAAAAGAAAAATGAAATATGTTTTTAATATTGACTAAAACAAATCAAGTCAACATCATCAACTCAAGTTTCAGTAGAAAGATAATAAACTGTTCTTACCTTATATACAGTTATCTATAGTTAGAGAACAGGAATGTCCAACTCTGGTCCTCAAGGGCCACCTGCTCAGCAGGTAATCAAGCTCTAAAGAAGCCTGTTAATCACCTGCAGAATAAAGTGGAGCAAAAAAATTTATGAAATTTGTTCCTAACCTTTCCACTAAAATCATAATCAGATTACCTAAATTCCCCCTTTGAGCTACATTCGAGCTCGTTTTGTCGCTATAAGGGCTAACTGGTTTTCTGTGGCCCGTTTCAGCTGTTTCACCACATTTATGCACAGCTATAGCTTGTGATTAGGTTTTCAAAGCCGCTCTGAGCACGTGTTACAAAGTCTATATTTAATGTGCAAGGCAAAGCATCATAAATCTCAAAAGCACTCATCAGTTTTCTCCAATGGCAGTCTAGATCACTCAGAGGATGAAAAAGCTGACACTTCTCTCTTCTCGCGTGCAGAATGGAAGCTATCTAGCTTTAGATTCTTCTGACTCTCGGTTCATTTATCAAGCTGTGAGTTCTGCTTCAAGACTGTGGGAGAGGGAGATATTCAGCTGCTCTCAGCCACTGTACAGCGTGTGCTTTTCTTCAGAGGCTTTATGTTTGTCTACACGTGGAGTCTGCTGTATATCATAATGACAAATACATTTATTTCTGTTTGAGGTGACTCATTATTCGGCTGTTTCAGAGCCAAGAAAAAAAGGATTTAAACATTGAGGCAGACATTCAGATAAACAAACAAGGCAATCACAAAGTGATTTTATTGAATTCTGATTTCTGTCTAAATGTGTTTAGGAACAGAAATGTCAATTAGGAAGTCTGATTTGCTGAGAGGAAAGTGACGTGTCAAGCTGACGAAATCTAAAGAGTCTAAGGGATGCCTAATGAAGCCAAACATGCATGAAGGAGTATATTTCTTAATGCATAACAGTTTCCCAGTCAATGTGAGGTTTGCTCCACAGATATCCATCTGTAATCCATATTCAGAGCTGCTCTCTATTGATTGAGTGTGTTCCAGATAAGAGGGGATGCTGAATTGCACAGAGATAATACATTCTATGGATCACAGGAATGCAAATCAAATCAGATACCCATGCAAATGTGTGCCAAAGTCATTTCAAAGCAGAAGTATTTTATTTATTCAAGTTCAAAAATTCCTTATTTTGAGTCAGAATTAGCATTTGCAGCTCCTCTTGGTTTGTATTTATTTATTTTTTCTATATACTGAGCATACAAACCTCCTTTTGGAGGATAAATAATTGGCTAATGTTTCTCAGGGTCCAATTACTGGCTTGTTTTTTCTTCCTAAAAATAAATATTCAGAAAGTGTGACGCAAATTCCCAAACCGTTTGATCACTACTGTACTTAGTCAGCAGCCATCTGCTGAATCACTGATTTGCTTCATGTGAGTTTTTGTCAGTATTAATACTGGTGTTTTCCTACCACTAGACTGGGTAAAGCTATGATTTTTCTAGTGATGTTCTGCATCCAGACACACTTAAACATACAACAAAACACACAGTAACTCATTTTTGGTCGTTTTAAAGTTGGGTAAACATATGTCCCATCCCCTTACACTTGCTAATACGCACACACTTTATCTGCATCCTTCAGTTCCTTACAAGGAACCGTAAGTCTGCTCATGAAGGTCGTCCTAATCCCAGTCACCTAAAATCAGACGAGCTTGTTGTCATCAGTGAGTTCTGGTGTTTGCCTTCCTCCCATAAGCATGGTGACTCAGTCCTGGAACGTACCTACACATCTGTTCTAACCTACTTTTTATTAACTCCATGCAGATGTACCAAAGAACAGTTGGAGAGAACAGAACTTTCCACAAATCACATTTGCAGAAATGCCATGCTAACGTATACAGTAGTCATAAAATCAACAATACTTCATTTAAGAGACATAGAAAACTGTAAGGTGCATGATAAATCCCTCTATAAAATCTAGTTTAATAAAATATCTTTAATAATGATGTTGATTTGTAATATTTGTAATAATATATCATAACGTATGGTTGTATTATATTATATCATAATATCCCATCATAATGTACTGAATGCAGTATCATATGATTTTGTATGAAAATAAAACATATAGAATAGTAATTATAGTATAGTTTAATATTGCATCATAAATGTCATATCACAATATACTTTATTATTATATAATGTGTTGCACTGTAATAACTCATGGTCTCATATTGTATAATAATATAAAATGATGTTATACTATGATGTATATTAATATAAACGGCCAGTGGCGGATCTAGAGGATTTTACATGGGGGAGGAAAAGTGGTGCTGGGCCTCCTGATTAAGGTATGTGTAAATCCCCTACATGTTGAGCAAAATATTCACTATGTAGTGATATGGATTTATATGTATAACTGTTCCACATATTATTTAAATAAAGACATAAACACAAAAGACAAATTCAGAAAACTAACTTAAATTACTGTACAGGACTAATTTCAGCCATTTAGGAGAGCTTAAGGTGAATTTTAATGAAGTAAAACTAGGGGGGGTCAAGGCTCAACAATTTGGGGGCAGATGCCCCTCTTTAGATCCACCCCTGGTAAAATTATATCATATCATTATCTATTTTATCGTAAATTTGCATCATATGGTGTTATGAAATATGTATTTAAGGTATATCAACATGTATTTTATTATATTAGATTATCTTACAAATAAAATAGAGTATACTATTATTATACAAATATATAATGCCAAAAGGTATTACTTTTGTATTATAATATAAAATTATGATGTATTATGATATATATTAATGTAACGGCCAGTGGCGGGTCTAGAGGATTTTACAAAAGCAAAAGTGGTGCTGGTCCTCCTGATTAAGGTATGTGAAAATCCCCTACATGTAGAACAAAATACTCACAAAACACTATGAAACTATGCAGTGTGACCTTATTTATTCCAAGAGAAATATATGAATTTATCGGTATAAATGAGAAAATCAAATGTTCCACAAATTACCTTATTAATATCGTAACAAAGGAATACCTACAAAAGACAAATTAAGAAAAATAAATTACTGTACAGGACTAATTTCAGCCATTTAAGAGGGCTTAAGGTGTATTTTAATGAAATAAAACTAGGGAGTTGGGGGGGCAAGGCTCAACAGCTGGGGGGCAGATGCCCCCCTTTAGAACCACCCCTGGTAAAAGTATGTCATATCATTTTCTATTTTGTCGTAAATATACATCAAATGGTATTATAATATGTATTTATAGCACATCAACATGTATTTTATTATTAGACTGTATATATTAGAGTATAATAAGTATGATACAACAATACCTTTTGGTGTTTGTATCATAATATTGGAAATATTGGGTAACTTGTAGAGGTGATGCATGTTTTGTGAGTTCTTTTTAGATCCAAATCCATCCTGACTTCCTACATAACATTCCTGCACAGGAAATAGATGTAAGTCCCCAACCCACAGATTCACTTATAGTTTTTATTCATTCGTTTTCTTCTCCAAACTGCTGTTAACTATGTAAAATAAATCAAATGACAAATAAGCAGAGCTACTAAAGCAACACAAACATCACTCAAGTCACCCACCGGGCCTCTGAGCTGTCAATTACTCCGCTCCGGCAGGCGTGCCCGGCATACCGAAGGCGGCGGCGGGCCGAGCCGCTTCATTAATTGATCCTTAGTATTCCCTCATGAGAACAAAAGGCTCAACAGAACATCTTTTGTGCCCTGGTTTGAGATTTGTTTTAGCATTTCTAGCTCTGTGAGTGTGGAGTTCGACACTTGTTCATCTCTCTTTAGCTTTTAGAAACCCTGCGCTCAGTGTGAGGTCTTGATGAGAGGGAAATTGGTCTGCGAGTGCGAAGACAAATTGGTACCTTCTGCTGGCCCAGTTGATCCAGACGTGCATTAACATACCTCCTGCCAAATACTTGTTTTCTTCTGGTGCCAAATCGAACTTTCCATGATGGTAGAAAATCACCTAAAAGATTCTTGTTTTCAGCGCGGGCTGATTGTAGATTTCTTTCTTTTCCGGTGAATTGTAGAGCAGGAATTCTTTAGCTGCTCCGAAGCATTATTCAGGAAACTTCTTCGCCTGGTTCTGCTTCTGAACCAGAATCTTGCAAACCTGCAGGCCTTGAAGTCAACACGGCTCGTGTTTAAACTGTTCTGTGCTGCGCTGGCTGTAATTAGCCTTCCCTTCAGATCTTCAGCTCAGGCTCGAGTGAGGGAGCTCTGTCTTAGCAGAACACAGTCCAGCTCGCTGCAAGGCTCTGCTGCAGCTCCGGACCTCCCCGGAGACACGGAGCAGAATCACTGATCAGCACTTGTCCAACTTGTCAAAAAGTCAGATATTCAACTCACAGCGCACCACAGAGTTGTCAAAGAATGCTGGAATGGGTGCATTAATTAAGGTTTCTGACAAATAAACTAGTTTTAAATGACGTGAGGCCCTTATTGTGGTGTTTCTCACCTCAGGCGTTTCACCAAGGACCCGAAGCCTTTGGAGATATTCAGAACGCCGTCACTACAGGGACCAGAATTGACTAAACCACTTATAAATAAGCTCTGTTTATTACAGTTGCATATTTAACAAGTTTCCTTCCAATGAAAATAATCTTTTTATTTTTTAAAATGGCCTTCGCCTCCTTTCAGAATTTGGAATTAGGATGGTGTAAATATGCAGTTTAAGTCGGCCTCTCGTTTGCAGCCCTGAGAAGGCGGGTCTGCCACGGCTGTGATGAACACATGAACACGGGTCAGACGTGTTTATTTATTATTCTGTTATTCTTGTTCAGCCTGAGCAACAAAGACACATCCACACTCTTTCTTATTTTTATTCTTCTTCCTTCAACAGTAACATCTTTGTTGAGTTCCTAACGTGCACAAAGTGTTCCAACATTTTGACATGTTGTTTAAAAAATGAGCATAAACTTGTAAATGAGGAAAAATGGTTCAACAGTGCTGCAAGTTTTAGCAGCCCCACTAAACTGCTTCAGATGCAACATTTAGTGCACAAATCCTCCAGGATCTACTATAGTGGCTCGTAGGTCAGGATTAAATCCAGCAGGAATTCTGCTACTTTAGATGAAAAACATCATTTTGCACGTTTGAACGTCACATTTTTAAATGACAATCAATCAATGCAAAGCAATACAGCAACTCCACACCATGCATGCACTGCCACCATAAAGATAAACTACAAAGACCAAACCATTATAGACTTGGTTTTATATTATAGATAAATCCTGCAACAACATCTGGTTTTAAAAGAAACTGAAATAAAAATGTTAATTTACAAAGATACTAATTTTAGTTCTTTGCAAAAGTGTTTACGGTACCTGAAGGATGAAAAGTAGGAATATCCTCCTCAAAGCCCGAATTTCTTCTTTCTTGGGCTAAATTTGGACCAGTTTAGGGCTCCATTAAAGCCCAATTTTCAGCAACCATTTAGAATCACCAGTTAACCTAGCATGCATGTTATTTTACCTGTGGGAGGAAGCAGGAGCAAACGAGGAGAACATGCAAACCCCATGGAGAAAGGCCACAGCTGGGTTTTGAATCTGCAACCCTCTAGCTGTGACCCAGCAGTGTCACCATGGAGCCTAGCTGCACAGTTGCAACGCTTGAATCCAATTTGTGTCGTCAATTTGCCTTTTTATGTTAACATTTTTACACATAGGCCTATTTTGGATCTATTTTGAGGCGTGCACATGGGAAACTAATACACCCTAGTTTTAGATGTTTCCCTGCTCGAAACACACTTGATCTAAATGGTAGAATCACCTCATCATCATGTCCAGTTCTTCAGAAACCTGACCCGTTCATCTGACTAAGACATGTTGATGCAGGGACACATCTAAAACAAGCAGGATACTGGACCTCAGAGATCAGAATTGACCACACCTGTTGTGGAAGGTATCAAGTAACACATTTAAAGGTGTGAAACATTATTGTTTTGATTTTAATTCGTCACTCCGAGTGTTTCATGCAGCTGAACATGAAAATAGTCTCCTCCACCTATCTCCTGAATTAGCTTCTGATAGAAAATAGACTCTAGGTGAAAATCTAGGATTAGAAAATCCTGACAGATCTACGTCACACTGTCACTTAACATTCATGGACTCACCCATCTTGACTCACGACGGGGAAGGCTGTTGTTGGTTTAGCGTCCAGGAAACAGCAGAGAACGTCTGGGCTAGTAGAAGCTAACCGTTAGCATTAGCAACTCCACCACACAGAAAAACTCCTCCAGGCTTGTGTTATTGGTGGAGATAAAACATCAACGTTGCAGAGCAAACAGAGTCAGTGGTAGAGTCCTGTTGCTGTTAGCCAATCAGAGGAGAGATGTCCACATATCAGGAAGTAAGACTCCAAATCCTGTCTGAAGCTACTTTCTCCTCTAGCTGACCTGTACTTCCTGATTTAGGCATATCTGAGTCCCCCGTCCCCCCCCCCCCCCATGTTTTAGGGACATGGATACACTTTTTAGCTTTAGACAGATTTCAGAAAAAAAATAATAATTCAACAAAATGTCATTCACTTCTTAACCAAATTAAAAGCATTCACCATTACTATAAACCAGCCCACACTAAAAACAACAGTCATGTCGTCATTATTTAGATTTATAAATCCAAAAAAAATGTATTTGATGACCACAACTTGCATTATTTTTGGTCAAAACAACAAGTTACAGATCTGTGTCAGTAGCATAAACAACAACAGAAAGAATCAACTAAAAGAAGTGAAGGCAGAGAAGAAAAATCTGTTTACATTAGATCAGAGTCTTAGAAGCTGTAAAATATGTACATAATGTAAGAGTTACTCCCTCTATACGAAAATAGACTAACAAGAGCAGCACAAGGCCCTCCTGACTTCAAATAATGGGACTCTCATTCATTTGCTTTGAAAAATGTTATTTTTTTATTTTACCAAAGCTCCCAATTCATCTACTAAAAGATTAATGACAGTCTTTATTTTATTGGTAGGAACGTTAGACAAAGCTGAAGATGAGTATCTCTCCCAAAAAGATTTCATTTCTTTATTTTTTATCATATCTAGACACGAGCACAAATCCTTCTCACAACTCCCATCAAAACAAGAACAAAAGTCCGCATACATAAGGGAGAGAGATTGTGCTCAGCAGAATTACATTTTTGAGAACTAGTTATAAAAGAAAAGAAGGAAAAAAAACAAGCTTAGAGCTGAAGTGTAGCAAAAACAAATCAATAGCCGGAGCAGATGAGTCCAATCCCCGCTCATCAGATGAATCCCCTGGGATAGGTGAACGCTCCCCAACACTGCCCACCCATTACAACTCAGCCCCAACAAAATCCCTCCACAAAGCTGCAACATCCTACAAATCAACCGAGTCATGCAGGAAGGAAGAAGCGCTGCAGCGTTCGGCTCACTCTAAATGAAAATGGCCTATTGGAACTGCGTGTTATTGTCTAATATCTTGTTTTGATGTTAAAGATTAGTTTTAGGGATGATGAAAGGGAACGCGGCCTCCTTCTTACTTTGAAGTAGTTTATTAGCGCTAATAGCGTCTGTCCTTGTGCTGTTGCACCCGGAGAACAGAGAATAATTAGAATAATAAAGTCTGGGAATCACAATAAACTCAAGTAGGCCTTCGCCAAAAACTCTTTCAAGCTCTGCTGGATTCCATAGGAGATAACAAAATAACAGACTGAAACGGTCAGCTACATCTCAGGATGGTGTGGTGTCTCCCAGTAGAGCCAGTATCTTACTGGGTTGTGGATGAGACACAAAGCAGGAAGAAAATAAACATAGTTCATGCTCTGGACAGAGAAGATAGATGGTTTGGGAGAGGAGTAAAGGTAGTTATCTACATTAAACAGAGGAGGAGGCCTCAGGTTGCACCTTTCCAGCACCTACGATGGAGCTTTACACCTAATCAGTTTCAGTTCAGGCCACATCCTCCTGCATGTAATCAAACAACCATTCTAACACAATAGGGTCTAATGACTTCAACGACTCCTCGAGAGGTAGGGGGGAGGGGTATTTATAGGTAGTTTCTGCTCATTAAGCAACAATAGACAGCTACAGTTTATAAGCTCGACCCCCCCATATTCCAGTCAGAATTGACAAAGCTCCTCGGATGAGAAGCGAAATGTTGTCGAGAAACCCAAGAATTCCAGTGGCCTTCATTTGAACCCCTTTGGACTATCATGACCTGGATGACTGAAAACCTTCACCAGCGTACAAGAAAATGAACAAATTTTTAGTTGGATCCACAATAGCAGGAAATTTTGATATTCCTTTGACAAATATGGCTAGGTCATATGGTCCATATGATGTAGATCATCCATACTTTAGTCTATCCAAGGCCAAGTCACTGAAGTAACAGCTTATGGACGCTCCCTACCAGAGAGAACGAACTTCCCAAAGCAAGCAACCAAGAGGCGTCCTAACCAGGTGCCTGAACCACCTCACCTCCTTTTGCTGTGGAGGAGCAGCGGCTCTGATTTTGAGCTCTTTTCCAGATGATGAAACTCATTCCTTTTAGTTATGATCCAAATCTATCTGGAGGCATGAGTGTTTTTTGCAGCTAGTTGTCAGGAGTCGTAACCCAGTGAGATACCGGCTTAGAAAAGCCTGAGTGTTGAGTTTTTGGGTGAATTATTAAAGCTAGGTTTAGTTAGGAGTGTGTCGTCGTTCCATCTGGTTCTGTGGTGTTCTGATATCCTGTTCAGGGTGTTCCCTGACTCAAAGTGGGAACAGAGGGAGGATGGATGGATGGAGGAACTATTGGTGAAACAACTAGAAGGTCGTCTCAGCACAAAGCAGCTTTGAAAACTTATTGTGATCATCCAATTACCCAGGTTCCTGTTGCAGGTTTTTTCTCCTGCTACATGATTTTTTTCTGAAGTAAAGAAAACATTGATGCTGTTAATCTTAAAATTGCTTTCTGATAAGCAGAATGCGATTACTGAAGCTGAATGCCTCATTTCGTAGAAGTACTAAAACCTCACTAGACCTCTGCTAAATTAATATTTTGTGATGAAGGGATTTGGGGTTGTAAGTTCAGGGTTTCGCTGTTTTTATATCCTCAAAATATCAATCTTGGGCCAGCTTTTCTTTTCAGCTTTTATTATTATTTTTTTGTATATTAGTCTCTTTTTTTTCTTCCTTTAACCCCCAAAAATGAAATTAGCATCTGAATTTTCCACCTGTAGAGCATCACAGCACCCAATCGTTAACTGAATTACCGTTTATTCCATCGATGAAAAGCATTAAAGACGGGAAATTATTAGAAAACTTTTTATTTACTTGGTGAAATAGATAAGGCATTTTTGTACTTGATAGAAAAGTTCTAATTTATGTCACTTCGAAACGCTTAAAATCCTTTATTTAGCCTTTAACCAAACACTTAATAACACATTCCGCAACTTTTACATCTTAAAATAATGTTTTTTGTAAAGTTTTGGCATCAGACTATCATCTATTATGTTCATTTTCGGAGCTGTGATAATGTTAGGGGGTTCCACGTCTGTTTAGTGCACTGTGCAGTTTTTGACCCGCGGTCCGCCGCCGGAAATACTGACTGCGTGTTGCTTTACGGCACTATATGGCAAGCCAAAGGGGGGCAAAAAAACGCACATTCTAAATCGAATAGAATGCGCGATTAAAAATAATCCCTCCACGGGGCGTTTAGAGATATTTGTTAGTATTTTCTTTTAAAACTATATTTTAATAAAAAATAATCAAATATTTATTTTGACCGGCATGACACTGGGTTTATGTTTACATCTACCAGCCAATAGAGGGCGCTGTTGCAGGTTGCCAAATCTGATAAACAGTCCGCTCGGCACAGCGAGGCTGGCCCTGTGGAAAATGGCGGACTCGGCACGTCAAGCAGCTGCTTCTGAGCCCAGAAGATGTCGTTATCCTTCTCAGAAGAGGAGCGACCAGAAAAATCTAAACCCAGAGTGAGTTTAGGTCGTCACTAAACATGGTGCTGGCTGCTCACTTCACGTATTATTAATAATATCTTACATTATAACCCTTATTGCCTCCAAATAAACAATTGGAACTTAAAACATTCATTTAATTATTGTAGAAATAAATACAGAAATATAAGGGTAGAAACCGTCCAAAAGGGGACATAAAAAGGAGGAAATCAAAACTGAAAATGTTCAAATTCACAACAAATAAAAAAAAAAATAATAATTCAACTGCGTAACCGGCAGTAAACGATTTACTGAAATGCTAAATATCTTTTGGCTCAAAGGCTAAAACAGAAGTGACATGTTGCTTAACAGTTTTGGTAAAAATTTGTTTTGTTTTAATAAACTTTTATTTTGCTTTTCTGAAAATGAAATGAATGTAGCAAGACCAAATGGTGGTCAGACACAGCTTAGGAGGTCATCTGTGATTGGTCTTACAGTCTTAAACCAACATTTTACTGGAAACATCAATATTTTTACAAATTCATGACAGATATTTTTAATTAAACACTGAAAAGCAGTCGCTTATGAAGCTCTTTTGAAGTGCAGAAATAGTTTGGCACAAAACAAAATTCTCCTGTCTGACGTAATGTTGCAGAATAAAACATGCTCTCATTGATGCCAGAGTTCAAAGACAAGGATGTTGCTGCGCAGAAACAAAGGCCGCGCCGTCCGCCCCTGCTTACACTTTCCTGCTGCACACCACTGACACGCTTTCCCAGATCGACTCACGTCGCCGTGCAGGAAGGGATCGGCTATTTCCTAAAGGACGCCATGACTTTGCAAGTTGGCCATTTCAAAGACTGAACTTGTGACCATCTGGTTGCAGGACAATCTCAGGACAGCAAAGGCACATACACCTGCTGTTAGCTAATGAGACTGTCCACGAGGATTAGACGGATACAGCCGCCTGTGGAACCAAAAAGTTTAGTTTAATTGGATTTGAGTAGAGGATCTCTGGCTGTTATTACAGTAAATACAGAAACAGCTTCTTTACTGACCTGAATAGGAAACAGGTAGATGGAATTTTGGATTCAAAAGACGTCTAAACCTCAGAGCTTGGACCATATGATGGTCTGATGTTGAATGTTTGGTAGATGTTTAGACAAGTGTGGCAGAAATAAACAAGTTCATTAGAATTTAGAATCATTTTAATTGATATCTTCGTGAATGACCTCTCTTTGGAGAAATAGAGATCAGTTCTAATCGGATGGATAGGCTAACTGCTAGTTCAAGTGGAGTGACATCTGTCTTTCTTTTTTGCAAGATGAACCAAATATATTTGTAAATAAAACCATTGTTAAAGGTCTAAGGATTTGTCATAGAATGTTTTTATTTGGCCCTCATCGTGCACAATTGATCAAATTCAAAATAACAATTAACACAAAAACATAAAATTTATCAATTTTTAATTTTATTCAAATAAAATAAAATTATATAAAACACAGCTTGTTCACATTAGTAAATACTACTACTTGCAATCTGTAGTCCCGTTATTTTGGTTTTTATTTATTGTAGCTATCCTAGAAATTCAGGTTATATTGCTCAACTCTAATGTGGAAATAGAAAATCAGGAGAGTACATTTCCTCTCTGTTATGAATCCATCTCTAATGACATTTTCCATGTTATCAAAATCAATCAAAATAAAGAAAATGCATCATTTTAGATTCAAAAGCTTCAAATCACACCGTAAATGAAATAAATGTCATATTTTAAAGCAGAAACCCTTGAAAGATATGCACTTCTTCCTCTCATTTGTGATACCTTTTTAGACTTTTCCTGTACAGACAACAATATAATCCTCAGTGTGTTGCTCGTATTTATTTATCTGAACTTTTTGTTGCTGTGCGAGTGTTGCAGACTGCATCAGGGCTTTTTAAAGAAGAGCCTGTGGGTGATAACAATTACAAATGCAGCGAGTGAGCAGCAAGATTCACAAAGCCTGGCTTAATGTGTGGCTTCCTCTCAGGACTCTGCTTACCTGCACACATTTTTGAATACGATCAGCACTCCTTCTCTGTGCAAATCCCCAGCCTGGAAGAGTGGGTGGATATGAGAGAACCCACCACTTCCTCTCGTCTCATCGAGGACGGAGGACAAATATTTTCTGCGAAGCTCTGATTTATAAACTGAGCACAGATGGACACAGATTGAATCCCTCGTCATCGTAACCACGGCCTGTGATTCTGTGATGCTTTGATTGAAATACATTGTGTGTATTCAGCAGCAGTATTGATTGTTGAAGATCCAGTGTGTGGGAGGCTGGATGATCATTTTGATTTAGCCTGGAAGGAGGCTGATTTTACTCTCATATGTGTGCAGTGTTGATAAGAACCTGACAGGTATTGAGTGCATGAATAACCCATGAAGTAAAGATGTATATTGTGCCGCTTTAACTTGAGAAGCCATTATTCAACTTCACTATTTTGTCACACACCTTATATAATTTTCCTCCCTTTTTTAAAAGAACACAGTTGATGCATCTTTGCACGTCATAGATGAGAATGCTTCGCATTTATTTTGTATATTCAACAGTCAAAAAGCAAGATTAAACACAGAATATCTATGAATATTTATCTCTTTTTTTCAATCCTTAAGGAAAATATGCAATTCAGTTATTTTTTAGCCTTCTAATTAATTTGCAGGTATTTTTAAATAGCTTATGCATTTGGTAGAAGCGTTTATCCAAAGCAACTTAAACAGGTGAGTCAGGAAGGTGGCTGAAGTGACATTAATCCTAGGAGTTTATGTATGTATTTATTTATTTATTTACAATGATTGCACGGCCCCATTGGAGCTATAACTCAAATCCTTGGCCTTTAAGCCACACCAGTGCATCAAACCCTCCAGCTACCTCTACAGACCCCTATATGCTACTGCCATGACAATAAACCACCATAACCTTGCTATGGAAGTTTAATGCAAGGTCCTCATTCCTAAACCCTAAATCAGTTGACTAAAAACTAACCCAAAAAGCTTCAGGTCAACTCAAATATTTATGACATTTTTATGGATCAGCCTTTAAAGCCACACTATGCAACTTTTTCATGTTTTTAAATCATGTTCTTGAGCCAGTTTGTGCTAAAATGACCCTTTGCAGGGTTAATAAATGTCACTCAGACCCACACCGCCCTCTGTGGCCAGAATACCACACTTGCAACTTCAGAGTGGCGGTCCGGTCCCTGTTGGACTTAGTAAAGTGGAGCTGACATGCCTGGTGCTGCAGTCTGCTTCCAGCATGTTTCCTGCATGTTTTAGATCATGAACACAGCTGATTTGTTTGATTTAGTGATGAATCGCTCCTGTAGACACTAATGAAGGCTGAGGAGACGTTTCAGCAGTTAGATTAAGGTGTTAAAAAGACCAACGCACAACCAGGAGATAAGTTTCACTTTTGGTTTCACTAACGGACACTAGGGGGTGCTAAAAACAAGCCAAAACTGCCAAGTGTGCCTTTAAATTCAGACTTTGCAGCGTTACCCCATTTAGATATATATATTTCTATTTAAGTTCACTGAAAAACAGTTTTTTACTTATTTATAAGGATTAGTCACTCGTTTCACACGTGAAAATAGTCTCCTACCCCTATTTCCTGCATTAGCCGCTGATAGGAAATAGATGAGGAAACTCTAGGATTAATAAATCCTGACAGATCTACGTCACACTGTCACTTAACATTCATGGACTCACCCATCTTGACTCACGACGGGGAAGGCTGTTGTTGGTTTAGCGTCCAGGAAACAGCAGAGAACGTCTGGGCTAGTAGAAGCTAACCGTTAGCATTAGCAACTCCACCACACAGCAGAACTCCTCCAGGCTTGTGTTATTGGTGGAGATAAAACATGAACGTTGCAGAGCAAACAGAGTCAGTGGTAGAGTTGTGTTGCTGTTAGCCAATCAGAGGAGAGATGTCCACATATCAGGAAGTAAGACTCCAGATCCTGCCGTCTGAAAATGTGTTGAAAAAATGATTAAACTTGGCTTCGGGTTGGATTGGGGGGTTAAACCACTAAATAGTTCCCAAGCGCAGCCACAGCTGCAGCTCACCGCTCCCCACCACGGGGATGGGTTGAATGCGGAGATGTAATTTCACCTGGGTGTGATGATGACTTGGGACTTTAACTTTAACTTAAAGGGGCCATGCAGTAACAAAGTCTTCCTTGTTTTATGTTTTCTTCTCGCTCCCTAACTCTGTTTTATTGTTGTATTCATTCTGTTTGCTGTCACATGTGTAATAGTTTTATTCTGCTTTCATTGACCAACAACTTTATCATTAGTGCTTTACTGTGCAGAGCTTCCTGTTTGGCCTCTGGTGGATACAGAGTAAACTGGAAATTTATGAGTGCAGGAGAAAGCACCAAGCTTAAGCCACTATGATGCATACATATTTTTTTCTGCAGCTTAATTGAAGCCAAGTAAATCCACTAGGGAGAGATAAGATAAGATTCTGTCTCTCTGACAAAGCTTTATGCACAAACGACGACTATATGTTTCGCTCACATAAGTAAAGGATGTGGTTTTTTCTGCTTCATTGTTATGCTTAATAATAATGCGTGTCACCTAATGAAGCAGAAAAATAGGAGAGACGTGCTTTTATGTGGTCTGACTGCGGTGCTCAGCTCAGATTGTTGCGATGCTGACGTATTTGTACGTGTTCATAATAAAAAACGGTCACAGCTGATGTCAAAGGCAGTTTCACCCAGTGAAAAAGATGTCAGCTTGATCTGCTCTGACCTCAGCAATCACTGCTAGTTGGTCTTTTTTATCCCAGAGCACAATCGATGTTTATTCACTACTCCCTTTGGGTTTTAATTTTGGCAAATTGCTCCCTGAGAACTTTACAAAGAAAGTGGCACAGCCATCATTAGCTTGTCTTTTATACTTTAAACCCTTTAACTGTTTTTATTTTGACAACTTTATGAAGTCAAAAGAAATTCATGACACTGTTTAAGGAGGAAAGTGTTGAAGTTTTTCCACACGTCTTGATTGATGCTGAAGGTTCTGACTGAGGGTAGGGTGATCCTGGAAGGGTCAAAGAAAGGCATCTATCCCTTCATGCTTCTCATCCAAGGAGCTTTCTCAATTCCTAAATTGTATTGAGTTCTCCATTAACGTGAGCTTCCTCAAAAAATAAACTTTAACTTTACTCCTAATGGTCATCATAGGGTCTTTGTTGTCTTAGTATTAGATGGATTATACATATAAACCTGACCTTATCTGTTCATGTTGCGAATTCTCTTTTGACAAAGATGGCGCTTCTACTCCTCTCTCAAACTACAAATCTTGTCCTCTGATTCTACATAAATGAAGCCAGTACCACCCAACATTTTCCACACATCCCTTCCCCGCCAGAGAGGTGTTTCATGTTAGAGCCCTGCATTTGGGACTGGGATCCCAGGGCCGTTGGTCATTGGGACAACAACTTAGCTGAGGGGTGTCCAACCCCTGGTACTTTAGATCCCCTATCCAGCATGCTCCAGTTCAGGGGTAGACAACTCCCTTCTCCAAGGGCCGGTATCCAGCAGGTTTTAGTGTTTTCCCAGCTTCAACACACTTGATTCAATGGTTGTACCACCTGTTCAGCAGGTAAACAAGCTCTGCAGAAGCCTGTTAAGTTAACCACCTACTGATTAAAAACAGCAGCGTAGGAGCAGAAAAGCTACTAAAACATGCAGGATAGGGGCATGTGATGTCATATTTCAAATGCACATGGGCCTCGGAAGTTCCAGTTCTAGGAATATGCCCAAAAATACCATAAGCAATGTACATTGGTAGTTGTAGATTTTGGCAAATGCTGGAGGCATGTTGTGTAAAATAAAAGCCATCTTTTTATCGATGTATGATGGAAACAGAAGTGCTGAGGTGCACGTGCTATAGGAGGATCTTTTGTGACATCAATGTTTATGCTTTGCACATTGCATCATGGGATTGTGTAACACGAAACGACGTATTTTGCCTACAATTCGATTGTTTTGCACGTTTGGAGGAAGATTTAGAGAAGCAGATGGATCATTCTTGCTGTGTGGTTGATCGTTCGGCCCGTGGAGGCTTGATAAAAAGTTTTATTTGAATATCCTCCGTAAAGGACCACAAAAACTCTCGTGAAAGTGTACGTCATGTATTGATAGCAGGCCATACTGTTTGTTTCTGACACACAGCCATTCACGCATGCGCACAACGCTGAAAAAAACATGTCAACAAAGATCCTTGTTTACAGATTCGTGGAACTAGCCCATCAGGTATCCAGCTAAACTCGGGGACAACCCCAGTGACCTCTGTCTAGAAGACAGCAGATCCCACTAGGACCCTCAAGCTCTCAGACATCTTTGGGTAAAAATGCAACCAGCCGTTTGGAATAAAGGTGAGCTGAGAGTTTGGGGAATTTAATCCTCAAGGTGGTCGCGGTTTCGGGGAATAATGTCCATTTGACATCATATTTGCTTCAGCTATTCATCTAGTTTTATTGTGGAGATTTGTCAGTTTTTTGTTCACTGATTTAAATAAATGACTGCGTACTCCCTGTTCTTAAATGTTAAAAACCCCAGCTGGTACAGTTGTTCTATTGTGTCCAAAACATCTGTCAAGAAAACAGTAAAATTATAATATTTCCAATAGCAGACCTGTAACCTGATGGTATAATCAGACAAAAACAAAGAAAGCTGTTGAGTGAAAACACTTTTGAATTTTAAAATCGAGCACCTCGGGTCAGAGGAACTGTAAGTTATGAGTTTGAAAATAAAGAATAAATGTGAAAATGTAACTGAGTTTTTATTTATTTAGACTGGGTAGAATTTTCAAACGGATCATTTTTAGGAACCTCGTACAGATTTTCAGGCTAATGGCCAGATTGAGAATAATTCCCATTAATCTGAAGTGATTTGTTTTAAACAAACCATTCCTTCAAAGACTTGTTGTTTCTTCCAGATTTGCCAAGTTGAACAAATCTGCAGAAATAAAAATATTCTGAGCTGAACATGTTCTGCTGTCTGTTTAGAAACACTTTTGTTTTTCAGTCAGAAGTCGAGAATCTTAGACCTGCCTCATTTTTCTTCCACTGACTTGGTTTCATTTCTTTTACTCCCTTCTGTTTGTCACCAGAATAATGTTTAGCATCACTCTGGTGCGGGGGAAAAACAATAATTTAGCTGTTATTTCCATACAGAAAACCTGCTAACAGTGATGCAGTATTCATCGTAGCGCCGCTGTCAGAAGGATCCGTCACTGACGAGACGGTTTCAAGCTGAATATTTATTAAAAATACAGCAAAATTCAAACAGAGGATTCTGAAAACTCCCAGTTCAAGTGGTGGTGAATTAAAAACACTTTTGAAGTTGTTTCATCCACATTTCTGCCATGTTCTAATTTTCCTTTTTCGTGGAAACGTCTTTTTTATGATAACTTCAACGCTGATATCAGATCAGAAAGTTTTTTAAAGTGCTGTGAAGATTTAAGCTTATCTTTTTCTCAAAGAAATGATGTTGTTCCCAATGCAAATGAGATGGACCGAGTATCAAATGCTCTACTCTGTGTGGATCTTTATTTCTCACTCAATCTTAACTCAGTTCTGTCTTTGCCACTGCGCTCTCTGTAATGATGAAACACTTCAGTCTCTTCTAACTCCAAGTAGGAGCATCTTTGTTGTTTAGATTTCATATTTGGCATCCTTTTGTGGTTTTCTTGAACGCTGCGCATTTGCATTGCTCAGTTCATGAGCCTCAGGGAAGAAGCTGTTCCTCAGCCTGGTTGTCCTGGCTTTCAGGCTGCTCAATATTATGCTTGAAGAGTTTAGGGTTAATGGCTGATTCTTCATCTCCACCACACACCAGTGACATTAACTCCAGCACAATGACCTTTTTACGAAATAAAGCCATTGGTAAGCCTTGTTAATGATGACTGCTGTGCTGGTAACACAAACAGGATTAGTGGACCTCTACAGGCTCATGTCTTTTGCTGTTTACTCGTTCCTTGATGAAGGCAATAAGACGTGTGAGCTCTTCTTCCCCAATAATCATGTTCCTCTACCTCCCTCCATACTAACTCACTGGTATCGCAGATCAAACCAACAGCAGTGCCATCTGCATATGTATCAACATGATTGCCAGATCTCTTGCAAAACATTTATATGTGAAGGGACTGAAGACATATCCTTGTGGAGCACCAGTGTAAATGGTAAATTTCCTGTATTTATATAGCTCATTCTAGTGTTCTACAATCCCTTAAGGTGCTTTATAGTAAAAGTAGAGTGAAAGAAACTTCATTCTTTTTGGTTTTTCACTTATACACAGAGTAAATAGAGCTTGTTTTTACCTTCTTTCTGACATGTTTCGGCTGTCGCCTTCATCAGAGTATCGCCAATGTTGGCAATATTGCCCTCTACTGCCTGTGCCTTCTCCGTTGATCACCATGTCCCATGAATGTCCCATGTGGAATCATATATGAAATACCGTGCAAACTCTGCAATAAAACGTACATAGGAGAAACAGGACGCCAACTCAACACACGAAAAATAGAACATGAAAAGGAGCGTGAGAAGGAATCAAGTCGAAGACACACAAGAGCAGCAAAACAAGAGGCAGAAAGTACATTATAAAAACAGCTATAACAGACCACTGCACAAGAGAAAATCATTTAATGGACTTGGACAACACATAGATCATAAACAGAAATACCAACGATAGATAAAGGAAGTGATTGAAATAAGGAGACGTGGAGTATACACACTGGACCATTCATTGGACATGGTGATCAACGGAGAAGGCACGGGCAGTAGAGGTCCTCTACTGTCCACAGATAAACGGAGATGGAAGTGACGCCACCAACGTCGGCGATACTTTGAAAAAGGCGACAGCGAGAGCCAAACCATGTCAGAAAGAAGGTAAAAACAAGCTCTATTTACTCTGTGTATAAGTGAAGAACTAAAAAAATGGAATCAGATAAGGAACACAGAACAAACATAACAAAGATGAAAGAGACTACTCTATGAACAGTCTATGGACAGACTGTAGTCTGCCCATCAGAAAGTCTAAAAGTGGCACATTTGAGGTTTCAGTACAAACAATATTATATTATTGACGAAGGTCAGCAGAATTCTGATGTTAAACACATTACTGAAATCCAGACAAAAACATTTTAACATCGTCTAAAGACTACAGGTGAATTTGTCCTTTATGCATAGCGTAGTTGGTCCACAGTGATGTCAACAGAGTCCTTGTGGTGGGTCAAAATCACCCATTCCAAGCATTTCAGGACAATCAGGGTGCAGTCCTCTTGGAGATATTAATTCATTTCTTTTGCAGCTGGATGTTTTGTGACTAAACAATAGTTGACCCCCTAAGTTTGAATGACACATGCAACGTGGACTTCTTCAGGTAAAATCCAATACAGGCCATTTACCATAAAATTACAAACTCGAGGCCGAATTTTCTCTCAAGTGAAAAAAATACCAATAAAAAGCCAACAGAAATCTTTAAAGAAAAAAACTAAAACAATAACTCTAGCCTAATTTTCTTTTAGACAATCCATAAATTAAAGTGTGAACACAAATGTACCAACTTGAGTTCTTTTTTCAGACTTTTTCAGGACTGTGTGAGGTTGCAGAAGAGCTGAAATTATAATTCTGTGGCAAAAAAAAATCAAAGAACATTTAAAAGAAATAAAACTGTGTGGGTAAATTAAATTTAAGAGAAGCCTGTTGATTGTTTATTTGGCATTGAGAGTTTTTTTTCTGTTTTATAAAACCTAATATTACTGCTGTGCATTCATGAAAAAGTTTTGGTAATTTGTTCGTAAAGGCATTTTGGAAACTGGATTCTGAGAAATAGAAAAAAACCTGCTGCTGTTTAAATCTTTTTTCAAGTTATCGTCGTATTGCAATTTGTTAATAATTCATTTCAAACTATAAAACTCAAAATTTACACGTTTTGCACAGTGTAAAGGCTTACCGTTTTAATTCTTCCCTATTTACACAAACTGGATAAAATCTGACTATTAGTTGTTCTATTGAATCAAGGATTATTATGAGTTACTTCCAAACGGCTTTGTCTATAGTGATTGTAAAATATGCCATAAATAACAGACGGTTTTAATGACATCCTCTGAAAGGAATCAATGGATAACTGATTCACCTATGGAGCCAGTCCAATTCAAGATGGCCGCCACATCTAATCAACTTGAGCAAACACAGAAACGGCTCTAAATCGGTCTCTGTTACAGATATCCAGCTCAGGATGAGTGTATTAGTAGCTGAGGTGCACCTCTAACACACACTTGTTTCACTCACAAATTTCACAGGATCTCTGTTTTAAACTTTGGTTTTAACGTTTAGAGTCAACAGTGTCCATCTGTTACAGAAATATCTCACGAACCACTGGACACGTTTTAATGAATCTCTTATGAATGAATCATTTTATGGACATTCAAAACATTTAGAGACAATATAGCCACTAGAGCTAAGTGAGCTTACCAAGCAAAAAATATCTAGAGCTCCATCATACAAAGACCTCAGTTTAAAGTCCTGGCATAAATTTAGGTTTGTGTAGTTTTTACCATTAATCTCTGGAAATATCCATGAAAGTGAATAAAATGATGTCCAGTCGTTGAAAAATATTGGCGGTTTCGTAACATAACCATAAAAATCGGGTCTAAAACACATAGGGTGTGGGTCTAAGTCTCTGGGGGATGCCATATTAGATGCCTTGTTTCCTTCTACGTGAGCGGGATCCTGCGCCTGCTGATGACATCACACTAGATGATTGGCTGGACGTACGACTTACGGAAGTTACGTTACCACGTTCAAAAACATTTAGGCGGTAAGAAACATGAATTTAATAAAACTGCTAAACTTTCCAAAACCTATGTGAAAGAACAGGATCGAAAAAGAGATGCAATATATTTTGGCCTAGTGGTGTTGCCGTAGTGTGATGTCATCAGCAGGCGCAGGACCCCGGGCAGATCCAGAACCTACCCCGCCAGAAAACTAGCATCAGCATTGCATTCTCTCCATGGAATTACTGAAGGACTATCAAAGTCTGAGGAGTCACGCCGAGGTCGCATGGTTTCTGCTCCACAGGTAACATTTACCCTAATATTTTTATTAAACTAGCGACAGTCACGGTGATGTGGTGTAAAACTACCCTGAAATGTATGTACTGCCCCCTATCGCCAGGAAACTACACACTGTCACTTTAAGGAATCTAAATTGTGACTCATATTTTGACTGCAAAATTCTAACTTAGGTTATTTTTTCCTTAAAATGTCAAAGACGGACAACAGAGTTTGTTGTTTTTCTTTGTTAAATATTATCATTCTAGAAGATTAGAGTAGCAGCAGAGCTCCGTGACCAAAGTAAACTCCAAGGTTAAACGCTGCTTTTTTGTGTCCATTAGCTTTTTTTTAAAAAAACCACCCATTTGGAGGTATTATGCCTTCAGTTTTAAAGTAGGAACTATGTTGCCGGTGAGTTGTGCCCTTTTCCCACTCCTCCCTGCACTCCCGGTCCATTATTGGAGAATGTAATGCACAGCTTTACAACAAGCTGTTTCCCCAACGACCTTCTGCGTTGGAGTCCAGCTCCTCTCATTGCCTTTGACCCTGTTTGCCATTCAGGCTGTAATTGTCACCCGCTCAAGGCTTTTAAAACCATCAAAAGCTTCTCGGCGCTGGGTGCGTGGCAGTATATCTCCGCTCTCATCAGAACGCTGGGCTGTCAGAGCGACTGCCCTCCAAGAGCTAATCCAGCCCCCCCGAGGTGCCGCTCCGACCAAACTAATTATTTTGCAGCTGGAAAACAGCCGCTGTCCTTTCAAAATAAAGGTTTAGCGTCAAACATTAGAATGTGGTTTTATCTCTGACCTCCATTCTTTATTTCCATCTGATTTAGTCAACTTCTAACATTTCTGTATGTTTTTGTCACAATAATCTTCCTCTTAAACTTGAACCATCCTTTTTCTACCTCACAAACTTTTTTTCCCTGTACGTGAACTAGGACGTGCTATAATGGAGACCTACCAGCAGCAGAGCGATGTTGTGGAGCGTCTTTTAGCCCTGAAGTCTGGACCTTCCCTGGGCCAGCAAATATATCAAGGAGCTTTCCAGTTTGTGTTCTGCTCTCAGAGGAAATGGGCTCCCTGGGGCTTTGAGGCCTTCTCTTGATCCCTTGGTGATACCGAGGATTTACGGGGACTCTAGTGATTAGCCGGAGGGGAAATGGGAAAACAGGGCAATCGCTGCCAGCAGTCTCACATCTCACAAATATAGACACACACACACACACCCTTGCTGCTATGGCTTTGTGCACACACACACACTTCCACATGAAAACCAAGAAGAATAGTAAAATGCATCGTCGTTATGATGCAAAATGCGTCTCTGCCACTGTTGATGTAAAAATTCTACAGGTTATGTAATCTGCCGTTGTGCCTCTGAGTTTTTGTGAACTCAGCAAATGAATGTGCACCCCCCCTCTACCCCCCCAACCTTGGAAATCAGCATATCCACATAAATCACAGCTCCTTCAAACTCAGACTGGCTGTAGTATTCCCTTACATCCCGTCTGGCCTTGAAGATAAAACACTTAAGATACATGATTCTTAAATACAAGTACATCCCCGCCAAGATGTACACACACTATTTGTATTTAGGGCTTGTAGTGCAGCTCGCCTGGCGTTTGGTTGATCTTATCACCTCGGTGTTGGAGATAAGGAAAGGCCAGGATCAAGCTCCCATTTTTATCGTTTAATGCTGCTAAGAAAAGTCGAGCTGTTGGCTGCAGCTGAATCAGATCAGCCTGGAAAGTGACAAATGTGTTGCATCGTGTCAAAGACAAAGTTTGACTTGTTAGGAGTTGAGGTTGTCCGGCCCAGTGGTTCCCAAACTTTTCAGCTTGTGACCCAAATAAGCGCCAGAGACTGCTGGTTTAATATTTAAATCAGTTTATGGCTATTACGTCGTCATTATTAAAAGAACGGGAGGCCGTGGCTTCAAAGGGAAGGACAAGTGTCCAATGAGATCATCTCAAGACATCAAACAATGCATTTAAAAACCCACATTTGGATTCCAACCACGTCTTCTGGTCTAGAGCCAACAGTACGACAAAGATCATCATATTTATTCATATTTAAGTGATACAAGAATGTGAGTCGCTCAGTAAGGAGGTGGATAAACCAAGCTCTTCACCAAAGGAACACCTGATTTTACTACCTGCTCCCATGGTGGCAAATTAAAAACTTTAGTGGTTCCTGTCAGTGTGATGGTACACAATTTACAACGCGCTGCATAAAAAGGAAGTGCACTTTCCATCAATTTTAAGGTTTTACATAACGAGACAAAATAAAAAAAGTCATTTGGTCCAGACCTGTGGCATGTGCTATAAAGCTGCATTATTTGTTTAGTGAGATAACTTCGGATTTCCAATCAGCATTTATTTCTTTTTTTGTTGTAAACCTGGTTATTATGGAGGTGTGTGGCACTAGAGCACCTAATGCTGAAAACCTAATCAGGCTGGGCTAATACTCATAATTCAGGTTTCTGCTTCGATCAACCACAGAAACGTAGCGCTGAGATTAAAGTCCAAAAATTACTTCCTGAAAGAAATCATAATGAAGCATTTTATTAATAATCTGTTGGCTATTTATGGTAAATGGTCTGTATTTGTAAGGTGCCTTCTTAGGGTTCTACAACCCCCCAAGGCGCTTCACAACACAATCAGTCATCCACCCATTCACACGCTGGTGGGGATGAGCTACATCGTAGCTACAGCTGCCCCGGGGCGCACTGACAGAGGCGCCACCGGTCCCTCCGAACACCACTAGCAGGCAAGGCGGGTTAAGGGTCTTGCCCAAGGACACAGCGACAACAGCAGACTGAGTGGGTCGCGAACCTGCGACCTTCCAATTGCTTAACTTAACTTAACTCCTCTGCCACCATCGCCCACAATTAAGTAGCAGGATAACTCAGAGCTTCCTTTAATTCTTCACAATAAGAGTCTCAAATAGGTACCTCAAATCATCAAACATAAAAATAGTTGTCCAATAAAAACTCAGGCGTTTAGTCCAAAGTTGATTATTGAGCTTTATGTTGTTGAATGAAGTCCCATTAATATGACATATTGAATGTTAGAGTCACTTTCTGAAAGCTAACATTATTCAACACTGCTCCATGCAAATCCATACAGAAAGACCTCAGCTGGGATCAGAACCGGCAACCTTCTCACTGTGATACGACAGTTCTACCAGCTCATCTCAAAGGACACTAATTAGCCAAAACTGATTATGATTTTCTTTTGTCTCTGTGAGGGACAAACTCTATAAATGTAACCACAAGAATGACCTGGAACCAAAATACAGAAACCATCCAACCCCTTTAATCCTGATACATCCTTTAACAATCAGGAAACTGTTTATCAATCTATCTATTTATAACCTGGTGTCAATACATATTTAATTAGCTAATTATAGAATATTACTACTGTTATAATATAATTGGCACTTATCTCCTGCAGTTCCTAGATGTTCCACAAGGTGGCGAAATATTTGTAAAGAATTTGGTGAAGCATGAATTTGAGAAACGTACTGATCCTTTAAAAGAGGAATCTGTGGGGCAAATATGAGACACTTGAAATTTAAAACGTTAAAAACTACTTTAATTTAAGAAGCTAGTAGGAGAACAATGCTCCAAAATCTCTCTAAAATGGTCAAAAAGTAACTAACATGGAGGCTATTTGTAATGAATTACTTTTACTAGAGTATATTATTCATCTGGTAACTTTACTTGTACTTGAGCAAAATCTCCCGAGAGTAACTGTACCTTTCCATGATTATATAATTTTACTACTTTTTACAGATCTGGTAATTTATTGATTTATGAAAAAAGAGTAAAATGCAGTAAATCAAGTCAAAAAAATGTGACCTGATTCAAAAATGTTGCATAATTGGAAAATCAACACAAAATGGGTCAAAATTTCCACAGCTTATGATTCCAAGTCTTATAAAAATAAAATCACACTGAGAATAAATAGTGTCACCAACTTAAAGATACATGAAGTTTCATCTTATTTTAAATTAATATTAATTCTAGTTAATGTATGGCTTTAAGAAATAGCACTAAATGCATTCAATACATTTTGTTTCTAGTTTTCTCTGTTATAAGCCTACATTTTTAAAAAGTAGAGTGAGCCAGTAAAAGAATTAACATTTTTTTAGTCAAGTCTTATTTTATTAATGTCATTCACAAATGGAAACTTGATGCATTCACTGCAAATATTTGCAAAAAATGACAAAACTATCCTTTAAAATTGCCAACATAGGTATAAATAACACTCAGGTTACTGTCATTCTTGGTCAAGGAGCCACTTACGATGCCCCATGTGGCTCCAGAGTCACCGTTTACAGATCTTTGGTTCAGTGTTCTTAAACTTTTAATAGAAATAGATTAAATGAGCATAATGAAAGGGAAAGTTTTACAGTGTACTGGTACAGAGACTTCAGGGCTGTGTTCGGAGTACACAATGGTTTGGTTGGTTTCTCTGCTGCAAGAAGCGGATGTAAGAAGCATCATGGAGCTAACAGGCTCTTAATTGTTGGACATTATTCCCTCTAATTCTTTTTGACTGTTTTTTTCTGGGAATTGACGTAGTGAAGCTCTACTGTTGTGCTGGGATGTCCTGTAGTATGAAATGCACCATGTGAGAGGCGTGGGAGTTGGGGCAGCTCCTTGATTGGCTTAACGAGACTCAGCTGTGTGATTTTAATGTTACATGAAGACTCAGAGGGGAGAGGATGTGTTTACTATACCAAGGCCTACCAGAGTCTTGGGATATTTGGAACCAGTCCTTGTTCTAATGAAACCTAAACTCAAGATTGTGGATTATTGATGCTGCCGGAGTTGTCATGGATGGAGTTTTTGGAGCGTGGAGGGCAAGAACCAAACTGAACTGACACACTTGAAGGTGAGTTGGTTATGGCTGTCCTCCCTCTTTTGCTTTAGTTTTGCTAACTTCCTTATAACTGTATGCTAGCCTGCTAGCTAAGATTTGACCAACTTTGTGTTCTTTGACTCAGTGAGCAGTGGCTGCTGGTGGAGCTGCACCAATAGACTAAAATTCTATGTTAATAACTAAATACAAAAATAGCAGTATGACGGTTACAGTTCTGACATTTTGATGCATGGGCCGGCTCAGTTTAAGAAAAAAAAGAATTGCTAGGATGTAGCTTTCACCCAGTCAAACGCTGAAAACTTGAGACAGTTGTCCATTTGGGTTTTGGGTTTTTCAGACAGGTGGTGTGAATGTTGGTGAATCATTAGTTGTTGAGGTGGTGGCGTCTGCGTTGCCTTCATGGTGGAACAGAATGCTGGAGAAGCTCTGAGGTTGAATGTGATCGTGTGACCACAGGTTTATCTACTGCTTGACTTGTTTGACATAAGCAGGCAGAAGGTGCTATCCCACAGTGGCCTATAGACATTAAATCCAGCTATGCTGATTGGCCAAAAATCTACCAGTTCTCCATTTGAAATTCTGTCCCAATATAATTCAATAATCTACAGAAAAATAAAACAAGTGCTGCCAGTTTTACCGCTGTGTGTATACATTGATATAACTCCAATCAATAGCTTTTCGCTGCAGCCGCTCGTTAGCTCGGCTCGTTGTTTTGTCAGTAATCCAGAAGGTCAAGGAGGTTCTACTGGTCTCAGGAGGATCTGTCGTTGAAATATGTGGATCATCTTTTCAGATCCAATCTCTGTGTGTGTCGTAGCTTTCCCAAATGACTTATTTTTTCCTTACCGGAGCTAACATGGCTAGCTGTGCTACGATGGTTAGAAATGCGTGTAGGACTCTGACATATGGCTCTGACTTTTTGCTGCAGCTGTAAACGCAATTATCCGTAATCACTGAGAGCATGAAGTAGAACAAAATAGTAAATACCAGCAGCACCAGTAGCCATGCCTCCTAAGATGTATTTGAGTGACGTGTGCGGAACCAACATTTTTCAGTGTTTAGAGGAGAGAATTTTGATTTTCTACAATGATTTATGACAAAATTGCTTAACAAAATAAAAATCTGAACCCAGTTTATTTTTTATAGATGGTAAAGTGTATTTAAATGGAATTTCTACAATTTTCATGCAAAGTCCTTTACCTTACCGTGTTCACCTTTAAGCAACTGGAAATCTGCACGTGACATTTATTTTGAAAGTTTCTGGATGTTTTGCACTGCTTCTGTGTTTGAGTTCCTGTCTGGCCCGACCTGAACTGCTGAGCTTGACACGTTCTGGAAGTGTAGCACATAAAAAATAGACTCACAACGTAAACAAGGTGTACGGGGACGCTTCCAAAACATAACGCTTCGCAGCCGGTGGAAACGCAACCGCCCACTAAAATAGCGGCTAATTGCTGCGTACCACTTTGTGTGGACGATATGCAATGCTGCCTTAAAGCGCACTTTCATAAATACACCAGCATGATATCAGACAGGTTCAGTGTGCTGGTATTTATGCATCTTTACATGAACTTTTTTAAAATTAACCCTGCTATGCACAGCAATCAGACAAGCCTTCTATAGTCGCAGCTTCTCAGTTGGTGAAGTAGCTGCAGGCACATTCTCATTTCTGAACTTTTACATTTTAATATTTCAGCCCAAGTGCCACATAAGATAAGTGTCCTGCTATACTGGCAGCCAAACAACTCATCCTGCAACACTTTATAAAATAAGACCACACATTGATGATAATGATGTTGATTTAAAAAATCAATCACCCACCAGACTTGAAACAAGATGTTACTAAATGCTTATGATTTTCAACTTGTAATAAAGTATTACAGTGTGCGATAGGATTATATTTCACAATTTCACTAAAACCAATTACAAGGACAGCGGTGAATGTCTCATCTCCCCGAGGACCTCCCACATCTCTTTTCCCTCCGGTGCTTTGCTTCTGGGGTTGCAAAAAGCAATTAAAGGCGCCACCTGTTTCTCCGATCCTTCTGCCTCTGCTGCTGGATAATTGGAAACCTCTGTCTATTGGTGTTGGCACTCGACCTCATCTGCAGCTGATATTTCACAAAACTGCCCCTTAAAGCTGTGAAATACAACAAAACGCTGAGTTTTCAGGCTCCTAATAATATTTAATCTTTTGTTTCGGTAAATGCGAGTGACTTCTGGAGCTCCGCAAAAGTCAGGGCTGTTACTGGATTTGTGAATTTGGTCACTATACTTTGTAATGACTTGTTGATAGGAAAAAAACAAATGAATCATTTAGATCAGCAAATTCTTCTATCATAAATATGCATATTAGTCTGTTTAATACCACTGACTGTTCATCTTGTCCATCAATAGGACATCCATACAGGATAGTGTTTTTAGGTGTTTTCTTACATTTTCTGCTAAACATTGTTTGAATGCATTTAGACTAGTTTGAGATTATTTCATCTGTTATTAAAGGTTCAAAGGAGATATTGTATTTATTTAATTGGGGTTGCACAGAGTACTTATGATGAATAAACTTCTTACCTGCAGTAGACGATGGTCTGAAAATTTCTAGTTTAAGGAACTGGGAGGAAATTCCCTTGGAAAAGATCACAATCCAGTATCTCATCCACAGCATTTGAAAGGGTTTAGAAACAAAATTATGAATAAAATGTGGGTAAATTGCAAAGAAATTGGTAGATGATTAAAAAGCACAGTGACTAAATTGCGACAAGTAAATATTCACAGGAAAAGCGGGTTGTTTTTAGGTGTCTTATGTCAGATTAGGAGGACCACCATCCAGACAGTTTTAAAGGTTTCCCTGCTCAAACACACCTAAATAAATGGTTAAACTTCCTGTTTAGCATGGTAATCAGGCTCTGACGAAGCCTGTAATCACCCACTAGTTAAAGGTTGAATATGGAACACTGACACTGTAGCTACGTCTAGTGTTTACAGGTGGTATCGCAACAACAGAACTAATTTTCCAGCCGTCAGGGTGTTGGTTCACTGCTGACACGTTACGTGACCAGCCAGCACCATGTCCAGTGATGAATCGTACATGGTAAGGACTAATAAATTTATTTGACAACAGTATTTATCGTTAGAACATCTTCTGGGCTCAGAATCAGCTGTTTGACTTTGAGTCCGCCATTTTAACTCATTCACTGCCAGCCGTTTTCTGATCAGAAAGCCCCTGACTGCCAGTGTTTTTGAGCGTTTTTACTGTTTTTTGAAGAGTCACAGAACATTGTGCTCTATGATCATGTAAACACCAAAACTACCAAAAGAAAGAGTAGACTCACTTCTTACATCAGGAAGAATCGCCGTATTTCTAGTGTTATCCATTCTTTCACATTCTGGTGCCCAAGCGCTGCTGCAGACGCATTTCCGGTTTGGCGCATCGTTTTTTTCACAGCAGCGCCCCAAAACAAACTCGTAATCCATTGATTTTCTGCTTCCTGATCATGTGATGTGTGACATACACGGATGAAGATCCGCTTTAGACACGTGATGTTTGTTCCCATGGTGCGGGGGCTCGTTCCGACGCCCGCCCCGTAAAAAAATGCAAAAGACGACTAAAGTCGTCAATGGCAGTGAATGAGTTAAACAGCCCCAGCCTCGCCTTGCCGAGCAAATGTTTTACAGCAATGGTGCCCTCTAGTGGCTGGTAGATGTACACATAAACCCCTTTTTTTTTTAATATAGCTTTTAAAGAAAAAACTGTACATTCATTCTGCACACCTCTAAACACCCATGGAGGTATTATTTTTTTGAATATAGCTTTTTATTAAAATGTTCCATATTCCACCTTTAAAATCAGGTGTGCATAAGCATGGGAACCTCTAAAACCTGCAGGACGGTGGCCCTGGAGCACCAGGATTGCTCTGGGTTGGTTTATTAGTTCAGGTAAAAAACTAGCCTGACGAAATGTGGCTGTATTGCAACACATTTGGAAAACCTTCATGAATGGTGCTTTTAGAGTAACGCTAGCTTAAGTCACACGAGACAAATTACATTTTCTACCATCAGAGCATCTGCTGTGATGGCTGCCGGTCACTGCGGTGTTTGTTTATTCCATCATCATATCTCAGAATGCCAAAATGTCACCCATGAGGGGTTCACATGGTCATTAACCTTTTCAACTGACACACTTTAGGCCTCATTAACACTTTCCGTCTCTACAAAAAAGCAAATTTTCTGCTTTTGCAGTCACCGGCGTTGGATTTAAACAAGTACAATACCCGATCAGCCATGAAATTGAGCACTTACTAGGTCTTAGTGGTGACAGAGAAAAATCAAGCTAGAATTTATGTGGCTGTTAGTGCATCTTGAGATTCATATTGTCTGGAATTTGAATTGCAATGAAATATTCATTGGCCAAACATATTGGTTTTCTGCATGGAGGCTGCCTGGAAAGACACTGCCCAGGTAGAATCTCTGCCGGTAATGGCTCACATGTCCTTGACACGGAGAACACTCCGGTTCTTTCGCTTCATTTTAATTCAGGTGAATAATCAATCACCGTTCTTCCGCATTGTTTTATAAAAGTGTTTTATTGCAATTCTGTCGCAGCAGAATGAATAAAGTGACACTTTACACTGCAATTACTAGATGCACCAGTGTCTGCGATCCGTGACCCATCTAGAAATGACCTTTTCCTTTTTCCCTTCAACAAAAAAATTACACTCTCAGTGGGGAGCTAACTCGTACTTTAGTATCATTTCATTTCTCTTCCAAACTGTTCTCAGCAGGCCTCCAATGCACATCTAATAAAGCGCCAGAGCCGTAGTCCTCCAGGAGACTGTTTGCATCGAGGTTCTAACATGCAATATGCTATATAACCGTTCCCCAAGAGGTCTAATGCTGCTACCTGCTCGAGAGTCTTTAAATCCCTCAGAGAGGGTAGAGGCATGGAAAATCTGAATAAACGACCTGTTTTCTTGACACCAAATGTGGTAATGCTCACCGCGTGTCTACGCTGAACGATAGAAGGAAAAGGGGAGCTTCATAATCCTTAGCAAAAACTTAAACTTGATGACTTTTACACAGAAATGTCTTTAAACATTGTTCCATGTTGAAAGATGCAGCCAAGACCAAACAGCTCTGATCGCCAAAATTGCACCAGTTTGTTTAAATGTCCTTTTATTAACCTTTGCACTAACATTACGTTTGCATTACACGGTTATTTTGACAGCAATTTTAACAAAATCCTGCAGGACTAGACCCCTGGATGCACTGAAAAAGCAACATCTTGCTGTTGGTAAAATTTACTTAAAAATAACCATAGAATTCCATGTAAATAATCACGTAATGCAAAATTTAAAGGGGACCTAGAATATAAACCAACATGTTCCTTGTTGTTGTTGAATAAGACAGCTTGGGTGGTCAACAGCAGCATGCCAAAAAGTCAAAGCCGTGTTTGACCTACTTTTTATGTAAATTATAAAGTTGAAAAAGGCGAGAGTAAACCTCCTGTTCTGAGAAAGCCTTCCTTAACACGTCATAAGGGGGAGCCACGCCTCCTCAAACCTGCATGTGTCTGAGGCCTTCTGGGGAAACCAACCAATCAGCATGTCCTGGCCGAGTGGGAGGGGTCAACAGCTCTTTTCACTGAAGGCCTGAGTAAGGGGGTTTAGAATGGCCTGTATCAGGGCTCCTGGGACAGATGAAAGCCAAAAAATGTTCTTATGCTTTTTAGAGGCTCAAAGCTCTGTTTTAGATTGTTGATTAACTGCATTCTAGGACACCTTTAAGGCAATTTGGTCAGAGCTTGCCTGGGATCAGTTGGCTGTTTGTCCTTCTGCATGTATCAACCTTGTATCAAAAGCAGCAGAATGTATTAAGGTCTATGTCTGAGTTGAGGTCCAAATGTGTGTTCTAGTTATTTCAGAAAGTATTCCAGTGCTGTGAAAGCTGACCCATGAATTAGGGGTTTCCCTACGCGTGTTGGAGATCGTCTGCAGGGAGCTCCTCTCTGGGGTTTCTACAAACATTCGGTCTCTACCTTCATGCTCCTACCATCTGTCGATGTTCTAGTCAAAATGTGCCGTGAGGCATAGAAAAAGGTTATTCTGATGGACATTCTGAAAGAATCTGATTGTTACCAGTATGAAGTGGAAGAGTTCCTAAAAATGTGATTTCTAATATTCACAAGCAGTTGTGCTGAATAGTTGTTGAACGTAACTCTAGAGCTGTTGTGTTTTGACTTTTGTCAGGATGACAAAGTCTGGAGCGCGCTTGAAGCGTGTTTGTAAAGTCTAAGGAATTCTATTTCTGTATGACGCTGCTGAAGCTCGAGTCGTTCATCTCTTTGTAGCCTCTGGCATTCGGCCATCTTCATTCTGCCCTTAGTCGGTGAAACTGTTAAAGAAAGGAGTTTTCTAAATATCTTTTATTCCCTTTTTTGGCAGATGTTCCTCCTGTTATGTCTCAAACCATAGAAGTACACTGAATGGAGGAACGCTGAATAAAAAATGTTGCTTTGAAGATACCAAAGCAAATGGCTGGAGCCTAATAATGTTGTGACTCACACCCAATACCCACTGTGGTGCAACATCAGGTTGCTTTGCTCCATAAGCTGCGTGACTCAGTGTGTGTGAAGGAGAATGTAATTACTCTTTTTGTGTAAAGCAACATCAGGATTTTCTGACAGTTTGAGGAAAATAAATACAGAGCTCTGCGTCAAAGCACTTTATATTTATTAGAAAATATTACTTAAACATAATCAAGGCAATTTGAAATAATGTAATAATGTATATTATACTGAATGTTGGACCGTTTTTCCATTATTTTTCTGTTGGATGTTTTTAGTGCCAGGTTTTCTGGTTCTAGCTACTCTTTGCTAACCAACTAGGAATTGTTACTTAAAGGAAATTAATTTGTTAGTTTGCATTTTAGCAGATCAATAGTGGCTGAGTTTGTTCTGAAAGATTCAGGATGTCTGTTCAGGGTCAACACGCTGGAACCATGTGTGGATGTTGCATGTCCCCCCATGCTCGAAGGATTTTCTCTCACTACTCTCGTTTCTTTGCCTGTTGACCTCTGGAGTTAGGCGTCAGCTTCCAGTAAGCCTCCAGGAAAGAAAATGATTAAATATCTAAGTACCTAAAAACTGAGCAGTTATTGTTTGTTTGAAAGCAACATTCTGCAACTTAACACCTTAAAATTATGCTTTTTTATAAAGTTTAGGCGTCATAGTATTATCTATTATGTTCATTTTCATACCTGTGATAGTGTTGGGGGGTCCCACGTCTGTTTACCGCACTATACAGTTTTTGAACTCGGGTCATTACCGGAAGTACTGACTGGGTGTCACTTTACGGCCATATATGGCAAGCCAAAGGGATAAAAAAGCGCACGTTATATCCTCCAAAATGCACGTGTTCTAAAAGCGAGCATTATGTCCGCCAAAATGCGCATCTTGAATGAGCGTTTTGGCAGACATAATGCGAGTTTAGAACACACATTTTTTTATCCCTTTGGCTTGCCATAATTGTATAATGTAGACTCGCTGTAGCAGCGGCAGATTCACCAAAGAAAGCTAGAAATCCCTTATTAGAGGAATCTAGGAAAAGAAAAGGAGAACGTGATGGAGCAAGAGCAAAGACCAGAGTTATTATTGGGCCGTCTTTTCCTCGCTGGAGAGCTCTTTTAGAAAGAACAGCATGAACTACGGACTCTGACCTAGCCGTGCTGCTAATGGCTAGGTTAGTAATAAATGATTTCACCAGGGTTATTGTGTTTGGTCGGGCATAAAGTTGTTATACAGTCCTGATAAAACTATTTATTCAATGTGTGGAGGTGGAAAGGTTTGTTTTCGTTGTTTTGCCTGACATTAGGAATGTAAACATGCCACTTTCGCCCGACAGAGAGATTTGATTTTATGACAGTGACGTTATGCAGCAAGCCTCTAGAGGGCGACAGAGAGCATATACCCACAAAGTTAAGGAATGGGGCTTTAAAACCACAATGAGAATTAGCGCTAAAAGCCTTTCTTCTAAAGAAAGATGTTTGCGCTGTGTTACCCACAGACATATATACGTAGACGCCTCATGGATTGGCGCTGCCTATTGGAGCTGCCGTAGTGGCCGGCCGCCATCTTAGATGGGTCTCCATTCGCCCCCAATGCATTCATTTCTACTGAGGAAGGTGCTTACCCAGCTAAAATCCTTATTGTGGTGTCACCTTTACTTGCGCTAATGGAGCAAAAAGTAAAAAAAGCTGGAAAGCTGGGGTGAACTGCAGTGCAGCTCGGCTCAGACCACAAATCAACCATTTCTATTCACGCTAAAATCCTGATTGTAAACTTTTCTGTACTGGATTTTGTTTTAAAATGTTCTCAGGGTAAATCCAGTCATCCAACATGAAAGGTGTCCCATCTGTGAGGTTCTGTGATGAGTTAGGTTTGAGTTCTTGTATTTAGTGTACTTCACGTTTCGTTTGTTGTACCTCGTTCCATGTTCCCTGTTCAGTTCCGCGTCATTGCTCATCTCCTCACCTGTGTTGCATCAGTAATCTACATCCAGTCCCCAATCCTCCCAGTTCTCTGCCAGATTCCCTGTTATGATTACAAGTTGCTGCTCTGCAGGCTGTTCAGCTTCTGCTGATTATTTGAGTCCACCAGAACAATACAACTCTCCCCATTGACTCATCTAAGCTCCTCCTGGTGATCCCAGAGCGTTCTCAGGGTAGGAATGTTCTTTAGAATCCCATCAGGACGTTCCAAGCCCACCCTGGAGTCTTCTTCCATTGGGAAAACCTTCAAAGGGAGACAATCAGGAAGTACGGTATTCAGATGTCCAGACCACCTCGATTGACTTTGGTCAACGAGGAGGAGCAGCTCACGTTGCATCTAAAGCTGAGCTTGTCCTCCCTACAGGGTAAACGTGTTTAATAGAGGTGCCTGAAAAAATCAATTCGAATTTGAATCGTGATTCTTACTTATAATGATTCAGAATCGATTCATAAAGGTTCAGAATCGATTCTGTCTGAAAGTCTTTTTGTAAACTGCCGTATTTCCGAGCGTCCCTGAACGCATCATCGCTGGCGCACCAGCGCTAGCTGTAGTTGCTCTGCTGTGTGCTCCTACGCTGCAATCTGCTGAAATACGACAGAGACTTACCTTTATTATTATCCTGTGTGCGTTTTATGAGTCAAGAAGTAAGTTGCATTATGGTTTATAATGTTAAAATGGTGTTATCCTGTTTAGTTTGACTGTTGTTTCATGCCGAGTGCACCGTGCGTTATTGATGCTTGTTAATTAGTGCCTGTTAGTCTTCATAATGTTAAACTTTGTTGCCACACACACTTGAAAAGTATTTGACTGCATTACTTTCAAAGCTACTATTAGGTAACTGTAAAGATTTGTTCAATTTTACAAGGTAAGCAACAATAAATGTTGCCTTTTCATCAAATGATTGCCTCTGTTTACAGTTTTAGAATCACTTTATTTTACCTTGTTAATTTGCATTTTCTTAAACATAACCAGTTTTCTTTTAAGTAAAATAACAATTTCCCATAGCTTTTGCTAACTTGCAGAAGAAAGTAGTTAGACCTGGAACTGACACTATTTGATAATATTGATTGTGAATCGATTTGAATCGAGAATCGAAAATCGATTCTGAATCGAATCGGCACCCCGAGAATCGGAATCGAATCGAATCGAGAGTTGTTGTAAGATTCACATCCCTAGTGTTTAAGCTCTCGATCTCCTGGTGGTTTTTGCTAGTTTTAGTCAACAAACTGGAGCAACGATGGGTTGGTCCATTTCCTTCTCCATCCAGGTGGACTTGAACCAAACTGACTTTTTTCGATTCAGAAGGAACCTTTCACCCTTTCCCCACTGGGTTTAAGTTATTTGCCCAGTAATCAGATTTCTTCAGATAAAGACCTTTGTCATATTTAATGTTGGGACTTGTCGATACATTTTATGTATGAGCTAAGGAACCCCGGTTATCAGAGCTCAGAAGATTGATTCCATTTGTAGCCGAGCTGATGCTCATCATTAGAGTGGATTAACTAATCTCAGTGGGATTATTCTAACCCATCCACCTCACCTGGATAAACTCATCACCAAGAGTAAACAGGCTGTGATTTTTGGGTTAATGTTTATTTTGATAAGCTGAAATCATCTCCAGCTTCTGATACCTGCTCTGCAGACTATGCAGAAATTATTCTGATTTTAATCGAGTTTTAAACTCATAACTTTCTAACGTGACTTCACCAGGATCTGTAAAACATGAATTATAAGTCATGATTGTTGCTGATGCTGCAGCCTTAGTTTTTATTAGAGAACAGTTATTAGGATTCGACTCCCTGCTGCTAGCTCGGTTCTGATCCAGCTCATGGCTGAAGGAGTGTTCATACAGCGCTGGCCACTTTATTAGGCACACCCATTCAGTTAACATACAGTTCTAATCAACCTATCCAGGGAACAAGTTGAATGCATTTGGAAAAATTAGAGTGTGTTGCAAAAGTCACTGGAAACTGGAGGAGAATGGGGGGTTTAGAGACTTTAAACATGACATGGAAGTTAGGCAGAGTTTTCAGAACCTGCAAGGATTTCCACAAATGACCATCTGGGGTTTATGGAGGATGGTTGTATATATGATTGGTAGACAACAGCAGCTCAGCACTGGACTAGCAGCAGAAGACCACACCAGGTGTCTCTCCTGTCAGCTAAGAACAGGATCACCAGAACTGGACCAGAAGAGACTGGAAAACTTTTCCTGGTCTGATGAGGTGCTTATCAGATGCTCGAGTTGAATTTGGTGTCATCATCATGAAGGTGTGCATCTATCCAGCCTTGTATAATAAAAAATCTGGCTAATTTTGGACCCTTCCAGCAGGATCATGCACCATGTCACAAAGCTCAGATCATCTCTAATAGGGTTGCACGATATTAGGAAAACCTGCGATATGCGATAACAGTGCTTAATATTGCGATATCGATATTACTTGCGATATATGAACAAATACTTAAATCTGCAGTTTGTGTATATATACTTTAGACACACCACTCCATCCTCTATCATTAGTATTAATACAGTAACAAAATGAAATCATGCAAGTTCACATTACATTTCTAGAGCCCAATATATAGATCTTTATGGTTGCGTTGGCGGTGACAACGGAGATTTGTCGTGTTTCTCCTCATGGTTGCCACGGGTGTTTGACATGTCTTGCAACAAACACAAGTACTTTGAAATAATAGTCATGCTGTTTGAATTATGAGTTCTTTCTCACTAACATTTTCCACACACGTCTTACCCTCGGTCATTGCGACGCTCTCTAAGCTAACTCAGGTGTTTGCTAGCCATCCAAATGAAGTGCCTTCCACCTAGGCACCAAGGCATCTAACCTATAAGAACCCAACCAATTGGCCAAATGGGTGAAGGGCTCTATCTGATTTGCCAAAAACTTCATGCTTCCATTTGATTGACAAAATGCATTATGTGTAGCAAAAATCTGAGATGACCATTAATTGCGATATTTTTCTGTTTTTGCGATATGCCTATTGCGCATGCTGATATTGCGATAACGATACATTTTCGATATATTGTGTAGCCCTAATCTCTAACCAGTTCCTAGAACAAGGACTCCAACGACCTCCACAGTCACCAGATCTCAGTCCAGTCCAGAACCTTTGAGATGTGGTGGAACTGGAGCTTCTCATCACGGATGGAGCCGATGCTGCCATGTCTGTGGACCAGAACACAGTTCTGAAGGCAAAAGTTGTGACAGCCTGGCGAGGTGTACCTAATAAAGTGGTGAGTGACTGTATCTCTCACCGTCTTGCTGTTTGCATCCTGGACGTCTGGCCGGTCCTGACACAGGACATCAGGGAGAGAGGGGGATTAGACTCGGGCTTGTGTGGTCATGACTTCAGCACTGTACTGAAATCACTATGGCGACCTTTTCAAAGCCCGCCAGCATCACATCGTACTCATTAGCACATTGTAAAGGTTGTGTATTGTTCTCCAGCCATCTGTTTTGACCACCTTTCAGCAGCCATCATTAAGCGGCGGCTATATGAAATAGAAATTGTGTGGTCGTGTATCTAACAGCCACACATTGCTGACTGAAAAGAGGCATTAGCCAGTGTGAACTGCAGGCTGCTCTTTGATCCACACTGGAGTCAATGCTGCTATGAATTCATTATAAATATCAGAGGAGAAAAAACATTCTGATGCCTAAAAACAACAGGTTGGTGAGTGCATCGCCCTGGACGTTTTTAATCATCTGTAATCCCAGGATTTAAAGGTAGCTGTGTCATTGTGAAATCTGATGATGCAGACATAGATGCAGAATAAACACGTTTCCATTTGAAGCTTCCATTATTTTAGCTAAAAAGATTAATCTTGCTTGTTTTTTCCTGTTTAGTTTTGCTATTTAAAGATTTTCAGGGTCACACTTAAATATTCTTTGGATTTAAAGGCAGGAATCTTCCTCCACGTCTGTTTTCCATCCTCTCTCTACATCCACCTAATTATGCTCCAAGCACCAGGCTCTGAGACTCTTCAGTCTTTTGTAGTAATTGAACCTTCCACCTGAGGGCAGTACTTTCTAATCTAATTAATCTATTTTATAGCTTCAATTAAATTCTAATAATAATAATAAACTGGAATTTGGATTGAGCTTTTTTTTTTCTTTCAGAATTTCAGAGTAAAAGTCTCGTAGTTTCTGGCTCCATCTTTCTCCAGCGTGATGAGAGAACCACGTCTGCTGCTGCATAAAACTCTGAGATTATCTGTTTGTGAAGCTGAGTGCAGGAAGAGTCAGCATTTTATAAACTGAGTCAACAGGAATGAGTTTATTAGATGGAGTTCAAAACCCAAAAAGCAGCTGTAGCCTCAGTTTTTACCCTAATTTGTCATTTTTAAATTTAGATTTTTGTTGGTTAATTTGAATTATATTTATTTTAAATTAGCCGCTTATTTGCTGCTTACATGAAATCTCCTCCTGACTCTTTGGTTTTGTTAATTTCACATTTAGGGATTAGCAGGACGTCAAAAGTGAAAAACACAAACATTTTTTAATTGTAATAAAAATAATTACAAACAAGAGTTGCTCAATATTAATAACTGGTCTAAAATAAAAATATTATGGTGCAAAAAGCTAATGTCCACATACAGTATGTACATATCAGGTGTTTGGAGCACAAAGGCAACAACAAATATAACATTAAAATTAAGTAAAAGTTAATTTTGACAAAAAATAAAAGAAGTAAAAACTTGAAAAACAATTTAATAAAAATCAACATTTTGTTTGTGCAGAATGAAGCTACAGTATTTCCTTTAAAAGCTATATTTTAATTAAAAAAATAAAATATTTATTTTGACGGGCACGACACTGGGTTTATGTTTACATCTACCAGCCACTAGAGGGCACCGTTGCGTGTTACCAAATACGGTAAACAGTCCGCTCGGCACAGTGAGGCTGGCTCTGTGGAAAATGGTGGATTCGGGAAGTCGAGCAGCTGCTTCTGAGCCCAGACGATGTCGTTATCCTACTCAGAAGAGGAGCGACCAGAAAAGATCTAAAACCAGAGTGAGATTAGGTGAAGTTACAACAGATGAACTCAAATAAAACATTTTCACGACATCAAAACGCACGCGGAAATGGCAAATTTTCTCATGGATGAGTAAAGCTGTTGTTGCAGCTACAACCTCCACACACTAGATGTCGCTGTGGTGTTCGTGTTCCATATTCAACCTTTAAGTTAAAATTGAATTACAAGCCAGGGAGAAACAAGCTAATACTGTTTGATCAGGTGTATTGGATATTTTTTCGGAATAGTTATTAGTAGATTATTTAGTGCAGAAGTCTCAAAACGTTTCGAGGGAAATAGTTTGTAATTTTTCACCTCTAAACAAACGAGGAAGCTTAACACTGTAATACATTTAATATCAGTGCAAGGCAGCTTTATTCATTTAGCACATCTCATACACAGAAGCATTTCAATGTCATCAACATATCATCATTATTTTCACTGATGTATATAATTACTTCCAATACAAGTCCACTAACTGAAACATGGCTGGGTGACGGTGCGACACCATAAAATGGCATTACTATGATTTTATGCCATTTTTTATTTTAGTAAACTACTAAGCTGCTTTGCTCCCATTCTTATTATGATTAGCTGAACCTTTTATCCAAACTGAGGTTGTTCAAAAGCTATCAGCAGCAGGTGTGTTACTAAATATTATAAACCTTCCACTAAACCAGTGTAAAATGATCTGAACTGGTATGTTAATGTGCTAACACCAGATAGCTGTGATAATCCATTTAGGTGAAAATGAAGCCGACATGTTTCTCAGTTGTTAAAAACAAAGAACAACCCTGGATGACAAAGTTAATCTTTTTGACTAAAGTTATTTCATAGCGTAAGCATGCAGGCAATTTGTTTTTGCGTCTGCTGCGAGGCACCGAGCCTCCTTTTTACTCTCTCAGAAACAATTGCATTCTCTTTTACACAAATCAATTATTTTCAGTGTTCAGAAACACTTGCCAGAGGCCTCGCTCATCACCTTTTTATTCATACCGAGTCAATCTTTTAGCTGATTACATAAACACCTATCGCCACCGAGGTTGGAAAACAGTTTTCTTCACGAACAAAAAATAATAATTTCAATGACTTATGTTGGAGTGACAACTTAATTTAGTCAGAAGTGATATACTGTACCGCCAAAGCTAAATCTCTTCTTTTTGACCTGGAGGCTTGGAAATAAGAAAAGAATTGATGCAATTCTGTAAATTAATCTGCCACTGCCACTCTCCGTGGACAGATCACAAATTGTTCCTTGAAATGGTAATAGCGTTTTCAAATGCAACACAAACCTTCCAGCAGAACTCAAACATGGAATTTTACCTGGAGTGGTGACCTCAAAAACACTTGTCTTCAGTCAGAATTAAAGGTACAGTCTGAGACGTTTCCAGAAACTTTTTTTTGTCAAAAATGTTTTAAATCACCTCTAAAACGTACAAAATCTGATCCAATCCAGCGCTGGTCCCCTAGCTATATTATTGGCTCATAATCCATCCATCAAAGTGCTCTGAACACTTCTCATCCCGTTACATAACACCCATTGTGTTATTCTCTGCAGAGCAGTGGCTGAATTGCCAAGTTTCAACGACGGAATGTCCCGTTTAGTTTAAAGATGCATGAATTAGGAATGACACCTTGTGGTCAAATATGGGTACTGCAGTCCTTGTTTCAAAACAAATGAGTCCTCTTTGAGTGACTGTAACTGTAATATCAATTTGTTGGTGATTGGAAAAGTAGCTTGAAATATTTTTAGAGCGATGGTGGCAGAGGAGTTAAAGTTAAAGTCCCAAGTCATCATCACACAATGGTAAAATTACATCTCCGCATTTGACCCATCCCCATGGTGGGGAGCGGTGAGCTGCAGCTGTGGCCGCGCTTGGGAACTATTAAGTGGCCGCCTTGCAATCAGAAGGTCGCAGGTTCGCAACCCGCTCAGTCTGTCGCTGTCGTTGTGTCCTTGGGCAAGACACTTAACCCACCCTGCCTGCTGGTGGTGGTCGGAGGGACCGGTGGCGCCAGTGTACGGCAGGCCCCGCCTCAGTCAGTGTGCCCCAGGGCAGCTGTAGCTACAATGTAGCTCATCCCCACCAGCGTGTGAATGGGAGTGTGAATGGGTGGATGACTGTGTTGTGAAGCGCCTTGGGGGGTTGTAGAACCCTAAGAAGGCACTATACAAATACAGGCCATTTACCATTTAGAGTGAGTGGAGGTTTGGTTCAGAGTTGGTTCTGGAAATTCTGACGCTAGTGGCTCAGCAGAGCGGCACGTCTGCTTATGTGTGTCACAAGCCGGTGTTGCACCATTTTCTGCAGCAATCAGAGTCTGTGACTCTAGAAGGGAGCCTGAAGAAAGGGGTTGGACCTTTAATTTCTTTATTTTTTCAAAATGTAGCTTGCGTGAATGTTTTTATCTCCATGTCAAATACTGCACTTTTTAAGACATTTTGAAAGAAAAAAAAAAAGTAGTAAGGCACAGTTAGTGGACACGAAATGAAGAAATGCAAATTAAATATTAAACTGTTATATTTGATGATAATTTTGCACTGTAATTAAAATTAAAAGTGGATTTATCGCTATGAATTTGTCCCTTCACTTTTTAATAGACTCTGCAACTTCATATAATTTAATAATCTTTGTTGTATTGCACATTATGGGTATTTTTTTATTGAAGAGAACCCATATACTCTTTTTTCATAACTAGAAGTCAGATCATCCTTTAAAGGTGTCTCTCTTTAAGTGTATGACTTTCTGATTATGTAACTCGATCAGTGTTTGAATATGTTTGATTTAAGCAGCAGATAGACTCTCTGCTGTAATTCCCCCATCGGGATGCGATTGAGCAGAAATGCGAAGGCTTCGTTCCAAAAGGTTTCAAATTTGAAGCTTAAATTAAAGTGAAAAAAAGGATAAATCTGAACATTTAGTGCATCAGGCATTCATTTAATTAATGGTCTTATGGCGTGTAAGAGTAATGATACAGCTAACTGTGCCTCTGCTCTCTAAGACGGTTTCATGTGTGCTTATGTCAGATTTAATTTTGTTGGGAGAGAGCTGTGGGGTTGTCAGCTGGAACAGAACGAGACCGCCTTCCTGTGCTTATTTTAAAGTCAAATAAAAACACAGACAATGCCCAGATGCTGTGTATTCCCATGGCGCCCAGCAAGGTGTGCAGCTCTGGCTGTCGCTGTAGCTGAATCCACGAGTGTCCTAGAAACACTACACAGTTTACCATGTACTGCCAAAAAGAATATATGAACCTAATTAGTTTGTGTTCTCCAAAGTCAAACGCACTCAAATAATTAAAACACCCCCCCACACCTGCATTAATAATTTTATAAATGTAACCTAGATAAACGTTCTGGTTATTCAGGATAAATAAATGCTAAAACACTCATATTTAACATTGCTCGTTTGATTAATAGTTTTGGTTAAAAACGCATGAAAATATCTTTGAACTTGACTCTGAGAGCACATAACCTGACCCAACTTAGTCTCAGATCCTCAGTCTGGATCTCCCCTGAATGAGTCTTTAGAATATTTATTTGGACGAGACATGAGCCTTCATATCAGCTCAGCAGTTTAAATGTGGTGTTGGGATAAAAACTGGTGCAGTGGTGGATGACTTCCTAATTACTCACAGCGCAGAAACGTCACTAAATCACAGCTGCTTTAATCTTTAAATGTGACCTTTTTTCACATGTTAAACATTCCAAATCACATAACTGCGCCTGACAGCCTTTTAATTATTTTATTTGTTCAAAGATGAAAAATATTTATGCCTTCAAAATGCCAGAAGCAGCATGCAATTTTTATTGGACTCTGGAATCCGCTGTACTATTACTTTTTCATTTGCGTCGACATGAAGGGGTAGCTGAGGTCTAAAGATCCCAGACAAAAGAGTTGAGAGTCTTTTCTTTGATGCATTTAAGTGTAAGGCTTACTCAGACATCAATGGTTTTAGTTTTCATGTATAACATTTATGAAACTCTGCTGAATGATATGATGCAATAAGTTACAATGATACGTTACACAACGGACTTCTGGACTTTTACTCAGACATATATACGTAGATGCCCCATGGATTGGCGCTGCCTAGTGGAGCTGTCTAGTGGCCGGTCGCCATCTTGGATGGGTCTCCATTCGCCCCCAGTGCATTTATTTCTACTGAGGAAGGTGCTTACCCAACTAAAAAACACATTTTATTATGCTTTTTCACAAAATCAGACCTGTGGTATGGCATGATAGTTAAAATATAAATATAATTAAATAAAATAAATTAAAAATACAAAATCCCAACAGGTAGGCTGGAAAAGTCCCAAAAAAGTCCTATGTGATTTATTTTCAATAGTACGCCGATTGTTGCAATCATAGGCTGCACAAAAAACAGGCATAGTTGCTGACTCTGTGTTGACTTCAGTTGGGTTTGGGTTTGCGTGAGGGACCCATCCAATATGGCGGTGACAATGTTACGCTCTCCAGCACCCAATGAGGCGTGTACATGTCTATGTTTTTACCTACCACTTCTTGGGGAGCTGGTGTCCATCTCCAGTGCTTGTTGGATGAGAGGGAAGGGGACACCCTGACTTATCTCCTGTCCACCACAGGGACCTACAGAAACAACCACTCACACAATCACATTCACCTTGGGACAATTATGAGTCTCCAATTGATCTGACAAGCATGTTTTTGGTCATTGGGAGGAAACCGGAGTACCTGGAGAAACCAACGTATGCATGGAGAAAACATGCCAACTACCGGAGACCATAGCCAGCATTCTAACCTTTTCACTGTGGGGCAGCAGTGCTACCAACTTAACCACCATTCAGCCACCTATGTCACATTTCCCTCGTCAGCTCTACTTTTATTATTGTAGTAACTCCACCCACTGCGGAACAGGGAGCAGGCGAGGTGCATTGTGGGAAGCTAGGCTTCCATTCCGAGGAACGGGACTGCAGTGCCGTTCGGCTGTTAAAGTAGTTCACTGTTATCCCTGGATTCATTGTCTGTGCTCTCATTGGCTGCAAGCATCCTGCCACACCCATCGCCGATCTTGGCTGGGCAGCCGCCGCAATATTTTTGTACCTGCTTCTAGGGATGATCTGATCACGTGATCGGAAATCGGGCCAGATCACGTGACTTTCAAAGGACTCGGAATCGGTTGAAAAAGATCAGATTTAACCTTATAAAAGAACAAATATGACATTTTAATTCATCTTATATCTTAACAAGTTCCTCTGTATCAATATTATTTGTTTCCTGGACAAAAACAACACCATTACGTCACATAATGTACGGCAGGTGGGGATTCAGACACCATACCGCTGTTAGCTAGCAGGCTAACGCAGAGCTAACTTGTCTCCACAGGAGAGCTAAAATATCTGTATGGTGGTGTTTTAAACCGGACCGCAAAGGCAGTGTAACAGCCACTTGTAATGTGTGCATACTGGGCATTCAACGTGCTGGAAAAGACAGCTGCATGAGGAGCAGCCTTCAAAACGAAATACTTCCTCCTTCAGCTTTTTTCCCTTCAGGCGTCGCCACAGCGAACCATCGGTCTGGGTTAAGTCCCAGTTCACAGTGGCATCTCTAACAAAAACACGGAGCCAGCCAACAGTGAAAATTACGTTAATAAACAGAGAAATTGCCTACAACAAAACGTTGGAGTTTCTCGTTCTGCAGCAGCTGAGCTGAACGCGCTGGTAGCTTCGTGGTGCTGCGGGGAAAGCCTGCTGTGGCACCGTGGCTATGGAACCCAAAGTGTGCCACAAACGCGTAACATTACGTGCGACTCTCACCAAAAGTACACGTTTTTAACGAGCAATCAACGCGTCAACAACACATACTTTATGCATGAAAATTTTGCGTGATTTCAACCAGCAAACAACATGAAAACAACGTGTTGTTAACACACGTGCCTCCCGGTCACGGAAACGCGCATCACTCCACAGCCGCATAATGAGGATGTAAGCTACTTTTAAATTTATTCATAATATTAACACGTTTCGGAAGTATCGGATCGGGACTCGGTATCGGCAGATACTCAAAATCAAATGACTCGGACTCGGATCGGGAGCAAAAAAATGTGATGGGAACATCCCTACCTGCTTCAGTACAAACTGCTCTTCATCCTAACTGCAGAGCAGGTTCTGGTGCTCCTGCTTCTCTTTCATCTGTGGAGGTTCTGGGTCACGCTGTAAAGATTGTGGTTCCTCTAGTTTGGACCAGCAAGATCTGTTTGTACCAAAGCAGGAGGCCATTATGTCCCTTATGCCTCCTAGTTAGGAGATTCGAGATGAACAAGAACCAAACAGCAAACATCTCCATTTTTTCTTGACGTCTGCTGGGGCTAAAATCCAAATTACAGAAATATATGACGCACTTTATTATACCTTTTTGGGGAATTTTAGTATAAACATGTCTAAAACTAAATGTGAAATATTCCTTTGTTTTCTTTTGTCATTACTGCTCGTTTTGGCCAAACTTGACTCAACTAAAGACGTCCCAACTACTCTGATCATTGATAAAAAGATAAATCACTTCTTATAAAGTGAAAACATTTTCATGCCTATGAAATTGTGTCAGCAGGGCAGCAACGTGAGCGGAGATCCTTAGATTCCCATTTCCCGAGCCACCATATCCAGCTTTTCCCATGGGATACTGAGGTATTCCCAAGTCGCCAATGAGATATAATCTGCCCAGTGAGTCCCGGGTCTGCCTAGGTGCCTCCATCCAGTGGGATGTCTCTGAAGAAAATGCTTCGTCTAGACATTTCCTCTGGATGCTTCTATAACTTCCCTTCATCTCCCTGCCTTAGCCCACGCTCAAGCTCATGCATTCAAATATAAACAACAAAAAAGATTAAATAAGAAGTCTGAAATAAATTAAAATCCTTCCCAAAATGTGTTGCAACTATCTTTATTTTACAGGAGAGTCAGTTGTGATGTTTGTTTTTGGGGCTAATAAAGAGAATAAAGTCAAATTGAGAGTTTGGTCATCTGTCTTTTGACATTTTTAAGCTTTAGAGTTCTCTTGACATCCAAGGTATCTAATATCCTCTTTTATAAATGAATGGTGGAAGGTTTGTGTACAGAAAGCTGACATTATTTCCTCCGGAAGCATTTTGATGTTAACAATGTCACAGAACTTTTGATTTTCCATTGTTGTTGCTCTACCGACATAGTGTTGCACAATGTTTGATTTTAGACCCATTTGGTTTACTTTTATGAAGTGATGCATAAGAAATGAGTCCTTGTTCAAACGTGTTGATGTGGAGTTGATGACGTGCTTTTGTCCTCTGCACCAGGACTTCCATCCAGTTCATACTACGTTGGATCCATCCAGTTAGATCCTGTTCTGAGTTGAGACCAGTACACTCGCCAGTCTTACTGTAAGTCACACGTTTCATATTTTTTTGTTGCAGTTTGTTTCTGTGCAGATTTTAAATAGGTTCTATTATTGTACTTCAGTAGAATCCTTGAATAAAGGGGCAGAAATAGCCAAATTAGAAGGTCAGTGGACTTCTTTGAAAGCTTAAAGACGTCCAGTGGCCTTTATTCGACCCCCTTTAGATAACCACGACCTGGATGACTGAGAACCTTCACCACCAAATTAGAATGGTTGACTCTTTGGATGAGCAGCTGTTATTTTCTATTCCGTCCCCGTGCTCCTGAAATTCTAATTTTCACCTAATTGAAACCACAAGGTCTGAAGGTCTAGGCAACAGAAGACTCAGAGCTAATGGGAATTATACATTCTAGAATATAAGACTTTCATTTATGTGAAAGGGTTTCTTGCTTTACTGAATGAGTGAAGTATTATGAGAGTCGATGGTCCTTGGAGGACAGCAGCTGTACAGATGTGTGATTAAAAGGAAAGTCCATAAGCAGTTTGAACCTTCATCTAACGATGCTAACGAGCTCCAACACAACAGAACAGCTTTACATCGGTGCTGATGCAAAACTATCATCTCAAATTACAAACGTCACTTATCTTCTTTTGTAATTTCTTTCTTGAAAAGCACAAATGTGCATATTTAAAATTCTGTCAATAACTTATTTAAAAACGAATTACTACTGATTGCAATAGAAAGACAAATGGTTAGAGAATAATGACTAATAATGACTCCACCATTTCAAAGTGAATCAAAGGATTATCATTAATAAGTGATGTTCGTCTGAAGAGTTTGAGCAGTGTCACTACGCTTTAGCTCTTCTTTAACCCCGTTGTAATCATTGCTCACACACATTTCTGTCACACTAATTAAAAGCTATTAATAGGAATCACTTCCATTCTTTGGAAAAGCAATTCTTTCCTTATGGGAGCGGTTTCTTCCATGATTACTAGTGTTTGCTTTCATCCCCAGGGTGTGAAGTCATTAAATGGCTCAGTGAGCATAAATAATATGTAAATACAATGGCCATGACTTGAACGCTATTCATATGGGAGTTTAAAGTGGCTCTCGTGACAGCTTTTTAGGAACAGATAGTGTCATCTATCATGGGGGGCCTTGAGTCTGACTTAGTTTTGGTGTGTTGAGGTCAGAGTTTCCCTCAAAGATTTTGAAAATTTAAACTAACGATTAACATGTTCCCCTTTTTTTAGTGCAGGTGCCTCTAACTGTTCAGCACTGAGTTTTACGTAAACAGCATGTTTGTTATGATGCTTTTAACCTGGCTCACATATGGATCAATAGTTAGTTTTCCTTGTGTGTGTGTGTGTGTGTGTGTGACTGTGACATGTTTTCATTTTTTAATTTATGCAGTGATCACCTCATAACGTCAAATAAACACAGGCCAGTTTGTTCTACTCTGTAGACCAGGGGTAGGCAATCCTGGTCCTCGGGTGCCGCCGTCCAGCATGTTTTCATTGCAACACTCCTGATTCAGTGGTCGAATCACCTGTTCAGCAGGTCATCAAGCTCTGCAGAAGCCTGTTAATCACCTGCTGATTAAAATCAGGTGTGCTGGAACTGGGAAACAGCTAAAACATGCAGGATAGTGGCACTCAAGGACCAGGATTGCCTACCCCTGCTTTAGACATTCAAGACAACGCTTAATCTCCACAAGACATTCTGATTTCTGCATTAAGTCAGTTTATTTTCTGAAGCATAAATGAAAATGATGCCATTGGTGGAAATATGTTTCAAAAAGAACCACATAACTGAACAATTGTGCACTCATTTCAACACAAACATGCTCAAGGGTCACATTCTTGGGGGTGTAGTGGGCAAATACGCCGTGTATTCCAGTAATGCTCATACAGCATCCCATGTTTTTCCAGTCAATAATCTGAGGTCTCCCACTGGGAAAAGGTGGAATGCTCCATATGGATTGGGAGTGACTTTTTGTCTAGTATCGTAGTGTCTTGCTCACAAGTGATGAAGGTGATGAAGCTAGAAATAGGCCAACAGTCGGCGCATCATCTGTAGGGATGATTTTGTTGCCCTGGTCGGTCAGGGTGGAAAAAGAGCTGATCCAAAAATCAAACTCCTGGTTTTTGGTCTATCGACGCTCCAACCTTCACTAAAGGCCCAAAGAGTAGCATCATGGCTGAATGAAAAGGATCTTCCTCTCTAGAGCTCCATCCAAGGGGAGCTCAGAGTAGAACTGCTGCTCTTTCTCACTAAATAGAGTCAGTTGGTTTGATGAGGGTGTCTCCAGGTCATGTTCATTTTGAGGTTTTCAGACACATCCCTCTAGAAGTAGTCCCTAGGGAAGAGGTAGAACTCTCTGGAGGGAATAAACATCTCTAGACTGGGAATACCTTGGATCCCCTACGAGGACCAAGATTGTCTTGCTAGGGAAAGGGACCCTGCTTCCTGGATAAATTATCTCTAGGACCAGACATAACAATAAGCAGGAGAACATGGATGTGCTGCTCATACAGCTAGCACAGACATAATATTCCTCATTGCAGGATAAATATGCTTCATTGGTCGCCGCATGGTAGACGTCAAAGAACCAGTCAATAACAACCCCATGAGTCATTACCTTTAAAGGCAGTTTAACAAGTTTGCTAACTTCCTGTTGCAGCTAGCTGTGCTGTAATGTAACGTTAGCTTGTACATAAATGGGTTGAAGTGGAAATGTATCTAGATGTTTGGCCTCTGTAATAAATCTACAGCTAAGAATATGTTTTTTGCAATATTTTATCATGTAAATATATGTAGTTCTATGCAGCTTGGGTGACGTTACTGTTGAGTTAAACTGCAATATCCTTCAGCAATCACAAGGTGGCACTGCAGCTAATTGCCTTCAACTTATTATGTTTACATGGAGGGAAGCCAATATGCATGAGGCACAAATGTTATTACAGCACTGAGCCACCCCACAATTATGGCCTTCAGTCAATGAAACGAAAAGAAATTAAGTGAAAATTCAACAACTTGTGCAAATATATAAAAAGAGTCGGTCTTCTACCTCTTCATTAAAAATGAATCCAAGTTGTGGTTCTGCAGAGGTTGGAGGTTCAGGCCAGACTACCACAGACGTCCCAGCTGATTGTGCTTTGCAGACAATAAGATGTGAAGACCACTGTACTCGGGTCAGCAGGGATTTTGTGCAGTCTTGTGAACACTTTATAAAGAATATTTTGTTTTTTCTGTCTGAGAAAGATTGGAGGGAGAAGGATCAGTATTCTGAGTGAAAACTATTCAGAGCTGGCTTCCTCCTCCTGTCTTTTGAATCTAATTCAGCCATTTGAGAAAGATTTTCCTATAAGGTTTACTGACCTGGTGGAGGTGTGTTTACATGTAAACAAGACAGAAACAAATCAGAGATAAGCCTCTGATGGATCTATGGTTTGCAGCATTTATTTACCTCAGGTGGAGAACTCCTGTTTCAGGGTTACAAACCAACTTCTTATGAAGCAATTTAGCTCTGATTCATTCTAAATTACATGTAGATTTTCCTGAGACCATATTTAGTACAACACCAGGTTTGGGTCTCAAAAAAGTTACACTTCTTTTATTCTAACCTGCTGAAAATGTTACTGGAGGTGACGGATAAGTGAATGACAGCCGTTTTAAACTCGATGTACAATCCTACACAGCTGGGGGTCCAACAGCCTTGGTCTAAAATGGACAATGATGAAGAACTGTTGGTGAAGTCATGCACAGGTGTGTTTTAAAAGACTCCAGAAGGGCTCTTCATAACCAAAAAAACAGATTTCATCTTCATTGTTGGCTGTTCAGATATGAAGCTAGTTTGTGTTTTTGCCTTTTGATTAAAGAAGATCATCAATGAGCAGCTGGGATGATTTTATGATGTTATCTGGATCTCCGTCTCAGCGACAAACATCCTCATGTTTCTGACGTATCTTCATGGCAGTGATCCACTGATAAACATCAGTCCGGATTTCTAGTTTTCATGTTCTTCTCTTCTTTTACACAAAATGAAAACGATGAAATCTTTCAAAAACCCATCATTACTGAGAAAAATTACACTAATCTGCTGCAGGAAGATAAAAAAAACACTTTTATATTAAACAGACAGGGTTTCCTGTGATCTTTTAAAGTGGTCCTGATCAGTAGTTTTCCACAATTTTTTAAGATCTGTTAAAGTTTGCTTTAAATTTAGTCTTTTCCTTGGTTTCGACAACAGGAGCATATTGTGCAGTTTGTGTTTAAAACGTGTAAAAGTAAAGTGGAGGTTAAAATAAGTCATAAAACTACTCATAAATACCTGCTCTGGTGCTAAAATACATTTTTCTTTGTTAAACTAGATAATCTGATATTTTTATCAATAGAATCAATTCAAGGTGTTGGCGTCTTTGGCAGTTATGGGGTTAGCTTAGTAGCTAACCTATTGAAGTTCTTATATAAATATGGGGTTTTGCTAATTTGTGTCACAATGGTTGTTGGGTTTAGCTGCATACTTCATGTCTTATTGATTCAGAGTGAAAGTAGGTAAATAAACAGAAAAGTACATTTTAAAATGGTCAGAATCAAAAAGTGAAAAGGGAGAACTTCAGAAGAAATAACCAGTAAATCTTTGAAAACATAAAAGAAACCAAGTTCTTTGAAAACAAAACATCTAGAAATGAGCGGCGACTCATTTCACGTAACTGCAGAAGTAAACAAAACAAACTTAAAACAGCAAAGTAAGCTGGAGCATGGCTGCTCTCAGCTAAATCCTCTCCTTCAGAGACGAGTTAACCAACACAAACCCGGGTACCTCATGTTCCGAGGCTCTCATTGTAATTGGAACAGATCAATTGCACCTTTATTACACGAATAAGATGGATAACCCTGTCTTCCTTCCCTGCTATTTTAATGG
>SSNS01000155.1:824681-884681 GCA_006937985.1 Aphyosemion australe | reverse complement strand
CATTATGAAAGAAAAGATTAAAGAAACCAAAGTAGAAGGTTGCATTTTTCCACTGGATACTCTCATCCTAAACCTAATGAGTGCAAACACAGAACCCTACAAATGTGTAAATGTTTTAAAACCATTTCAGTTAGTCAAGTTGTTAATTAAGGTTACACCCGTCTCATTTCAGATTCACTACTTGTTAAAAAACACAAACAAGGATTGTTATAGTTTAATTTAAAGCCATCCTATGCAACTTTTTCATATGTTTAAATCATGTTCTTGAGCCAGTTTGTGCTAAAATGACCCTTTACAGGGTTAATGAAATGTCACTCAGACCCCCACCGCCCTCTGTGGCCAGAATACCACACTTGCAACTTCAGAGTGGCGGTCCGGTCCCTGTTGGACTTAGTAAAGTGGAGCTGACATGCCTGGTGCTGCAGTCTGCTTCCAGCATGTTTCCTGCATGTTTTAGATCATGAACACAGCTGATGTGTTTGATTTAGTGATGAACCGCTCCTGTAGACACTAATGAAGGCTGAGGAGACGTTTCAGCAGTTAGATTAAGGTGTTAAAAAGACCAACGCACAGCCAGGAGACAAGTTTCACTTTTGGTTCCACTAACGGACACTAGGGGGTGATAAAAACAAGCCAAAACTGCCAAGTGTGCCTTTAAGCAGGAAAAATGATGAAAGCTTCAGGTTAGTTTAGATGCAACTCACTCTGGTTATTTGCTCATATTTTATACTTTTTATATACGTTGTTGGGTTTATTTTGTACCATCGATGGAGTACAATCAGCATTACTATTTTATTATTGAAACTTTTTAGTCAACTTAAATCTTCAGTGTCTCCTCCTTCACAAGTCTGTTAAACCGCTCAGTCACAAGTTAATTCACTGCAGAATGTGAGAATTACTTTATTAATCAAAATTAACGACTCAAAGTCATAGCAGCTATTATATCTAATTGCACCACAACATATTTCATAACATTTATTACTCCATGCACGTTTCATTATCTCAGAACGCATACCTAAATTCAATTAAGCCCAAATTTACAACACAGCTTTCACAGCTACTAAAACACAGCGGAGTAAAAATTAAGATGAGTGCGAACCTGAAACAGTCCATAATTTAAACCCACATAGGCATATACTATGAGCATGTTTAATTCCAGCTCATTAAATATGTTTTATAACCTGTTTTTGCATGCCTGTAACTGTCTTCTCAGCCCTCGTGCTGCGCCTGGCTCTCTAATTCAAACCATCCGCTTAATCAGCCACATCGATTCCGCCAACAGGCTCATAATGCCTTTTAGTGTTGTTCTTGCTAAATTCTGCAATAAATGGAGCGAGTGTGACTCTGTGAGAGCTGCAGAAGCATTAGGGCTAAAGTGAATTGATCAGTGCAGGGCAAGGAAGCGTCCAAAGCCAGGGTGGTGTTTTAAAACGGTGTTTAGAAAACAGAAGGCAAATTAGTTCTTCTGCAAGCTTTCTTTGGCGTTGGGGCTTAGTTTATGTGTTCAGGCTGTAAAAACTTAAGACGGGTGAAATTGAGCAATGGATCACAAGTTAAAGGTCTCCTTCACTGAGAAACTGTGTAAAACTTGTTCTTTTTGAAATACGATTGGTCACTCTGAGTTTCACATGCGTTAGCTGCAGAAAGAAGGCAGGACAGCTTTAGTTATATACCACATTTCATACAGAGGCAATTCAATGTGCTTTACAGTAGCAAGAATAGCATTAAAATCAATGTGACAGCATTTTTAAAATGCACCAATTTAAACAGTGCAGAAGGTGCAGCATAACAAACATTCATAGGCTGATGAACACATGAAAGTTGCTAGAGTTGGGGCACATCTGAGGTTATGAGGAAGCTGATTCCATCTGTGTGCAGCATAGTAGCTAAAAGCAGCCCCACCCTGTTTGGTTCTGACCCGGGGTTCTACCAGCTGACTGCTTCCTAAGGATCTCAGAGCCCTGCTGGGTTTAGATACTGTAAGGAGATCTGACATGTATTTGGCCCCATGAGTGATTTATAAACTAGTAGAAGCACTTTAAAATGGATTCTGTAGTTTACTGGTAACCAGTGTAGAGATTTAAGAACAGGAGTGATGTGCTCGGTTCTCTTGGTTCTGGTTCAGACTCTAGCAGCAGCATTCTGAAGAAGCTGCAGTTGCTTCACAGCTTTTTTGGGAAGACCAGACAGAAGACCGTTGCAGTAGTCCAGCCTGCTGGAGATGAACGCATGAATGAGTTTCTCTAGGTCTGGTCTGGACATGAGACCTCTGAGTCTTGCTATTTGATGAAGTTGATAAAACGCTGATCTAGTTCTAGCCTTAATGTGACCAGTGAACTCAGGTCTGAATCAACTATGACACCAAGATTTCTAACCTGAGTCTTTGTTTTTATTCCTCTGGAGCCAAGTTGAGCCGTAACCTCCATCCTATCCTTCTGATCTCCAAAGACAATAACTTCAGTCTGGTCTTTGTTTAACTGGAGGAAGTTTGAAGCAAGTTAATGACTGGATGCAGGCAGACACTGACAGAGTGAGTCTAGGGGACCACAGTCACTAGGTGATAGAGCTAGGTAGATCTGGGTGTCATCTGCAAAAAAATAGATGGGAAAACAATTGGGTCAGAAAAAGACACTCTCTTCTATGTCACAGGGAACATTTGCATGCTTGGCCCTGCCCACTTTGGCTTGGGATTGAAAGGAAAGCAGAGCAATTCATGGCTAGTAGAAGCTAACCATTAGCAACTCCACAACACATGGAACACTTATACTAGAGGTTTATCTTCTTATATAATCAAAGTGACCCTCCGGAGATGATGTAGGTATATACGTTTGTTTTATTATTATTATTATTAATAATAATAATAGTAATAATAATAATACATTTTATTTGTAATGCACTTTACATTTCATTGAAATCTCAAAATGCTTCGTGAAGTTTTGAATTAAAATATAATTATCAAAAATAATTCACAACATTTGCCCCTGATGCAAGGTCTACAATGAAAGTTGTTAAAAGTTAAACATTTTATACACTTTTTCCTCTAAAACTTCTATTCAATCATCATCATCAGCCTTTATTTATAAAGCACTTTCTTACATTAGCCATGCCCAAAGTGCTGTACATGACAGTAAAAACACATCAACCACAAACAATTAAAAAGAACATAAAAAGAGAGATTAAAAATAAATAAAAATAAAAACTGTCACATACAGACAGCTGCAGCTAGAGAAAATAAAATACACAGAATAAACACGACCTACTCTAACTCTTTAAAAAGCCAAATAATAATAATGGGTCTTCAATCTACTCCTAAAAACATTCAATGATGGGGCTTGCCTGACCACCAGTGGAAGGTCATTCCATAATTTAGGTCCCATAAATAAAAATGCTCGCTCTCCTCTGGTGACCCGATTTACTTTCGGAACCACTAATAAATCCATTGTAGCGGACCTGAGTGGACGTGATGGAACATACCGGGCTAATGTTAGACAAATAAGGTGGGGCAGTTCCCAATAATGATTTAAAAACAAAAACAAGAATCTTAAAATGAATCCTAAAACAAACGGGCAGCCAATGCAAGGCTGCCAGTATGGGAGTGATATGATCCCTTCTTCTGGCCCCCATCAAATACCTCGAATACCGAATTCTGGACAAGTTGTAATCTAGACAATGAGGATTGATTAACTCCAGCATAAAGAGAATTACAGTAATCCAGACGTGTAGTAATGCAATTCAATACATGAACAGTTAAAAAAATTATGAAATTAAGCCTCCCAGTTTCTGTCCTCGTAGAGTATTTAATACATTTTGATGAAATTCTTTAACCAATCGATTTGAGTTTTGTTGGTGTTGTATTAAATAAACCTCCATCAGTAAGACCCTCCATAATGAAAAGCATAAGCAAGCTTATTGGTTAGTCGACTTGGACTGGTCAAGCAGGGTTAAATTTGTCCATGGACACCCTCTGGTGGTTGGCTGCGGTATACACTTCTTGTAAAAATATTCCCTTTAGAGGTTTCTTTAATAATTATTGTTTTCAGTTATCCTGAAAATAGTCAGTCTGATTTTTTTTATCTGCAACAAAACAAACATTCTATTTCTGAGTGAACTCCGTTTAATCAGATTCCACAAATGTTCATCTCCAGTAAGTTCTGTTCTGTTTATAATCAAGTGTCCCTGAAAGGTTGGAGCTGATATGCTAATGCACAAAACTGACTTCTACTTTAAAATAATTCTGGTCCTCAACTTTAGTGGAGCTTTTTTTCTGCAAAGCAAGAATAAACATGCATTTTTTTTTTTTGTTGTTTTGCATATCAAAGATACTTTTTTGTAATGTTTCAGTATCAAACTATTTGTTTTTCAGGAGAAAATAAAAATACATTTTGAGGCTTTTAGATGAACTCTGTTACTTGAGTCAAATCAACATTGATGGAAACAGACATTGGAATTCAGCTCGCATGTAATAGTGAGAAAACAAAATGCATCTTACCTGGAAAAAGGAAAATATGGAAGAAATGGCCTTTTATCACATCCGCGCTGGCTTATTACATTTATCATTCAGTTCTAGTGACTCACAAATTGATAAGCTGATGCCAGGAAACCGCTCTGTGGAATTGAATGTAATCAGCTGACAAATGTATGACTAGAATGTTTTATCTACTTGCTAATGATGTGCATAAATTCCTCTGTTTTAGTCCAATAAAAGCTTTAGATGCTTCATTCAAGACGTCTATTCTAATTTACAGGATGTTGTCCGTTAAATGTTTCTGCTGTTTTTGTGTTTTCCCTTTAGTTTTCAAATCATTCCCAACATTTTATCCTTATTAATGTTACTTTATAGCCTTAGATAAAATTTTTCAGGTCAATAATAAGAGATTTCTAATAAAAAAAACTACATTTAAAGGAAAACAAATGATAAACCATAATCACAGGAAAAAACGCAGTCCCCCAATGTAGTTTTATATTTTGGATTAATTGTTTATGTTTTGTACTTTGATCATTAATACATTTTATCTCAAAAGCATTAAATTTTTAAGTTTCCTAATGACGTCAAGCCTAAAATAATCGGATCATATTTTTAGGAGACTGTAATAACTGATTGATGTCAGCAGGTGGCAGGGTTGAGTGGTTTAGTGGTGGGTAAAACACGTACAGAGCTACAGAGTGTTTGATAAAACCGAGAAAGGCTGCTCTGATTTCAAACCAGGAAGTGCTGACCTCTGCACCAAAGGGTTTGTCGGTCATACAGGACAGTAATGCAGGCATATGTATTTGCAGCAATGTCACCAGGGTTTCTGTTTTTGTGCTGATTAAAGATTTTACCCATAAGAAGGGCTGGATGTATGCATCGATCAAATAAGACAAATACAAGCAAGTTTGCTAAAATGGAAATTGAAATGTGATTAGCTGCACGACACCAGAATGTTTCAATCACACAAAAATATTCATTATCATAAACAGAATTAAAAGGGTTTATTGCCATATGTGTGAGCAGGTTCACAACATTCAATTGCTGCAGTACTTGGTGCGAGAGTAAGAAATAAGCACAATAAAATTATCTTATAGGGCAACAATAAATCTAATAAATACAAGACAGTGTAGGTACCGATCAGGGCAGAACAGTCGGGTACAAACACAACACCGGGTCGTGTGACTGGAACACAGCGACGGAGTGACCAGTCCTAGGATTGACATTCAAGAGTCCAACTGCAGAGGGGAAGAAACTGTTCTTGTGGCGAGAGGTAATGCTTTGTAGTTTGGGAGTTGAAGACCAGGGAAAAGTAGTGGGTTTTCAGGCGTGAGTTAAAAACGGCACTAGAGGATGCTTGCCTAACCTGAAGAGGTAATGAGTTCCAGAGTTTTGGTGGTTTAACCCCCCAATCCAACCCCTTAGTGCTGAGTGTCAAGCGAGGAGGCATTGATTCCCATTTTTTCAAAGTCTTTGGTATGACCCGACCGGGAATCGAACCCTGATCTCCCAGTCCCGGGGCGGACACTCTACCACTAGGCCACCCGAGCTGGTTCTGGTCCGAATGGATCGGAGCCTCCTGCCAGATGGGAGCGGGTCAAAGAGACGGTGTCCAGGGTGAGTTGGGTTAGCTGTGATCCAACCTGCACGCCTCAATGTCCTGGAGGTGTACAGGTCCTGTATGGAGGGGAGTTTGCAGCCAATGACCTTCTCAGCAGAGCGTACAACACGCTGCAGCCTCTTCTTGTCCCTGGTGGTGGCTCCAGCGTACCACACGGTGATTGAGGAGGTGAGGATGGACTCGATGACTGCAGTGTAGAACTGCCTCATCCACTGTGCTGGCAGGTTGAATGTCTTCAGATGCCTCAGGAAGTTCATCCTCTGCTGGGCCTTTTTATGATGGAGGTGATGGTGGGCTCCCACTTGAGGTCTTGGGTGATGGTGGTGCCCAGGAAGACATGAGTCCACCATCGTGATGGGAGTGTCAGACAGGGTTATGGTGGGAGGGGGGCTGTGTGCTTCCTAAAGTCCACAGCAACCTCCGCTGTCTTCTGGGCCTTTAGCACCTGCTGTGGCTGCACCAGGACACCAGCTGTTTGACCTCCATTCTGTAGACAGACACACCCCCGTCTGAGATGAGTCTGATACGGTGGTGTCATCTGCAAACTTGATTAGCTTGAGAGTCGCATCGCATTTAAAACCACTAAAGCAAACACACATTAATGACATCATTAATCTGTAAAAGCAACAGTTCAGGTTGTTTCAGCTTGGTTCACATGTACTTAAAACTGTTAAAGAGGTGATAAAACATTCATTATTGATGCTAAACTGGACCAAGCACCAGGTGAGGTGTGATGTTTATTCTGTGCTCCACTGGTTGTTTATTTTAGATGTGTTAAACTCCCCGATGCTGAAGAAAATCAGCTCAAAACCTTGTTTTTCTATATGTTTTCATTTGATAAACAGATTTTATTTCAGTGACAGAAGGTGTTGTCAACTGTAGAAATCTGTTTCCCTGCATCTGTGTGTGTGTGTGTGTGTGTGTGTGTGCGTGTGTGTGTGTGTGTGTGTGTGTGTGTGTGTGTGTGTGTGTGTGTGTGTCATCATCTGTCAGACAGGACAAAAGCAGCAGCTCCCTCTATAATAAAGTATCAGTCAGTGTAGTCTTCAGCATTGATTTGACTCAAACAAGCAAATGGTCGAGTGGTAAGGTAAAAACCAGGAATATCTGGAACGATCTTGTATTTTTACATTTTTTATTCATCTTGTCAGATGTTTAGTCAAATTGAAAGAAAAATAACTTTGTTCTTTAAAGAAATAAAAATGTTTCCCAGGCACCTGCAGTCCTCCTATCATGTGGTCCTTGTGGTCAAACTGAAGATGAAGGGATTTATAAAATATATGAAGTTTATACAAAAGCCTTTTATAACCTGTATGGTATCATAAATGTTAAAATTCATTGTTATTTTAGCACAGGGGTAGACAACTCCCTTCACCGAGGGCTGGTGTCCAATATGTTTTAGTCATGTCCCTGCTCCAACACAGTTGATTCACATGTTCAGCAGCTGACCAAGCTCTGGAGATGCCTGCTAATCACCTGGTGATTCAAATCAGGTGTGTTGAAGCAGGGAAACAACTAAAACTTGCTCAAGACTGATCTTCGAGGAAGGGAGTTGTCTACCCCTGTTCCAGTAGATTATTTTAATCGTTGGCTTATACGTACTCAAACAACTCCAGAGCAAAATCAGAAATTATAATACTGTCAGAATGAAATACAAAAATTAGGCTGAACAGAATTAAGTCATGGCTTCCTGGACACGGAGGCGGGGCTTTTGGAGGTAGAGCTGAAGCACAGCAGAGAGGGATGAGCTGCTTTACAAAATAAGACTTGATAAAATGTTTATGTGTTGAATCATTGTCACAATATGTTTTCATATTTTTGTTTTTGCTTTTAAAGAGATAGTGTGTAGATTCCTGGCAATGGGGGCAGCACATTCATTTCAGAGTAGTTTTACACCGTATCGCCGTGACTGTCGCTACATTACTGTAAACGTTACCTGTGGAGCAGAAAGCATGCGACCTCGGCGTGACTCCTCAGACTTTGATAGTCCTTCAGTTAATTCCATGGAGAGAATGCAATGCTGATGCTAGTTTTCTGGAGGTATGGGTTCTGGATCTGCTCGGGGTCCTGCGCCTGCTGATGACGTCACACTACGGCAACACCACTCGGCCAAAATGTATTGCATCTCTTTTTTGCAGTTTTGTTATTAAATTCGTGTTTCTCACTGTCTAAATATTTTCAAACGTGGTAACGAAACTTCTGTAAGTCGTACGTCCAACCAATCATCTAGTGTGATGTCATCAGCAGACTCAGGACCCCGAACCATCTAGAAGGAAACCTGGTGTCTAATATGGCGTCCCCCAGAGATTAGTACCCGCACCCTATGTATTTTAGACCCGATATTTATGGTTATATGTTACAAAGCTGTCAATATCTTTCAACGACTGGACATCATTTTATTCATTTTTAACAACATTTTGATGGATATTTCCAGTGATTATGGTAAAAAACTACACATTGTCACTTTAAGCTAGCTTCTGTTCTAATACAAAGTAGCAGCCCGACCACCAAGGAACAATGAATTCTGTTTCATTTTTCTGAATTCAACCACCTAAAAATTGTCAAGTTGCATAGTAGATTAATAAAATTATTAAACACTTTTTTGGACACGATTTCCTAGAAATCTTCCTACAAGTAGAGAAGCTAAACGCTAACCTCCAGCCCCAAACATCTGATAGCAGCATCAAACCCCAAAGTGTCCATAAAGAGTTAATCTGCCCGTAGAGAGCTTCATTACCTAAAATCCAGCCCATGTATCATGTTACTCCTCTCCCTCCTTTCATCCATTCCTTATATTCAAAGTGATTCTAATGCGCCTTATCTGTTCTCAAAACGTCTGCTTTTCTGTTACATGATAAAGGTCACAGAATTAATGAGTACAGGAAAAAAAGCTTCAAAAGGTCCCAATGATGCTGCAATGAAAATGTCTCTTCTGGTAGAACAGAACAAATGTGAATCTGTCAAACCTCAGAGGAGAGCTAACTCTCAGCCTAACAGCCACTGAATTTATCTGAAAATATTCTGCTGCTGAATTAATGCTTGCTTAAGAAGCATCATGGGAATACGCTTCACCATGGGGGGAAAAAAAACTCATATGAGCACATTCAAATGGTAGACAGATTGATAGACACCCCATCAAGCCATGTCTTCACACCATATGCCAGCTCATGTTGATAAGCTGCAGGCAATTCATCATAGTCAGAGAGAACACATCCCCAGCCTGCATGCTTTAATGGTTTGTACACTCCGCAATCAAGTTAAAATATGAGAATTAACTTTTATCGCTTTCAGCTTAAAGTGCAATCGTACATCCTGAAATGATGGATTCTGCTTATGTTTCCGCCGCTTCCCTCTGCCGCCGCAGCCTCATGCGAGCCTCATCTGTTGAGCCAGAGCATCGGGGGCTTGTGCCAGAGAGCTGTGTCCATGTCAAATTAAATATGATTACGGCCTCTAAATTCACCATCTGATTGGCAAGATCAGTGAGCGGGAGCATAAAGTATTTGGTAATTACATTAAACCTTTGGAGATGCAAAGGGCAGCTGTGATTTCGGCGAGCTGCTCAGGGGCAGTGTCTGGTCAAAAATGGGTTTTATTGATTGACTTTGTAAAATAAGTCAAACTAATACTCAGTAAATACTACTAATACTATAAGCTAGGGGTGGGCAACTCGGGTCCTCGAGGGCCGCTATCCAGCATGTTTTTTTTTTATTATTATTTCCTGCTACACCCCTGCTAAAAGCTATAGGTCAGTTAACCCTATTTTCCTGCAGATGCTGTGATTCCTCACATTTATTGAATGAATTATGTAAATATACAGAGTAGCTTTGACGTCAGAACTAATAAGTAAGTAAAAATGTGTTTGTGCTTTTCTATGGTGGTTCTGGTGGCAAAAGTTAGTTTCCAAAACCTACTTTTACCCCTGGCCACTAAGAAAAGCACTTTAAAGCCGTACTATGCAACTTTTTCATATGTTTAAATCATGTTCTTGAGCCAGTTTGTGCTAAAATGACCCTTTACAGGGTTAATGAAATGTCACTCAGACCCCCACCGCCCTCTGTGGCCAGAATACAACACTTGCAACTTCAGAGTGGCGGTCCGGTCCCTGTTGGACTTAGTAAAGTGGAGCTGACATGCCTGGTGCTGCAGTCTGCTTCCAGCATGTTTCCTACATGTTTTAGATCATGAAAACAGCTGATGTGTTTGATTTAGTGATGAACCGCTCCTGTAGACACTAATGAAGGCTGAGGAGACATTTCAGCTGTTAGATTAAGGTGTTAAAAAGACCAACGCACAGCGAGGAGAGAAGTTTCACTTTTGGTTCCACTAACGGACACTAGGGGGTGATAAAAACAAGCCAAAACTGCATAATATCCCTTTAAAAAAGTGGTTTATTATTATTATTTTTAGTAGTAGTAGTAGAATTTCTGATGATAATTTAAAAAAACAATTCTTGAGTCTGGGACTGCGATAAAATAATTTAATATTTCATCTTCATTAGGATATTGATAAATAACACAATGTTGGACTGTTTGACAAGAATATATATTTCTATAGGTTTTTTCCAGCACACTTGAAAGAAATAATCGCCTTGATACCTTATTGAGTTTTGCAGAAGCTGCATAATTAGTCATGTCCTCAAACAAGATGCGTTGGGGAAAGAAAACAGCTCAAATTTCCATGATGGTGGTCCTCAGGGACTAGTGTTGGTGACCTTTTGGTTTAGATAATGGTCGTAAATTTTTTTATTTTAATACTGGGTCAGAAAACATAGATTTAATATTAATATGATTTTCATATTATTCACTCTGCACTGTTCTAAGTCTAGCTATTAAACAAACTGAGTTTAAACTGGACTAAGTTCAATAAATGGGCCAACAAAGGGCAGCCTGTTTCTGCAGAGCTGGGAGCATTAGGTCAAGGTCAACTTTATTTGTATAGCACCTTTACTGTTGCTCACGCAACCCAAAGTGCTGAACAGAACTCAAATAAAACATATTACAAATTATGGCATTAAAAACAAAGTATATGATAAAACCACAAGCAAAAGCACGAGTAAACAATAAAAACAGTTGAGAATAAAACAAGAACAATAACTACTACAATAAACCAGATAAAAAAGAACAGATATACAACTCAACTATTGTTAAAAGCCAAGTCAAATAAATACGTTTTTAGTTTTGACTTAAAGTGCTCCATGTTTTGAGAGGTCCTCGGTTCCAGGGGCAGACTGTTCCAGAGCCTAGGGCCAGCCACAGAAAAGCTCTATCCCCACGGGACTTGAGACGAGCTTTTGGGACCACCAATAGTGACTGGGAGCAGGACCTCAAATTCCTGGCAGGAGTGTAGATGGTGAGTAACTCATTAATGTAGGGTAGAGCAAGGCCAGAGAGAGATTAAAAAACAAAAAGCAAAAGTTTAAAATGGATCCTATACTGAACGGGAAGCCAGTGAAGGGAAGCAAGCACTGGTGTGATATGATGGCGCTTCCTTGTACCTGTTAACACCTGCTATTATTGCATGTATAGTAAAAGCTTCACTCGTGCATTATTAGAACATTAAAAAACACCCATATGTTTGCATTTTACCCCAAAACGTCCTCCTCCTGCTGTGATTCGCTGTAATATTGACCTTTTCTTTACAAAACAAGCCTATTTGGTTATTGATCTATGTTAAACATTAAATAAAAATCTAAGGCAGTGTTCTACCTGGGTACCTACAGGTAGATTTATTACTTCCCTTTCCAGACATTTCTCTTTAGGTGGACTTTTTTATGACCTTACAAGACATTCCAGATGATAGATTTAGGTGGTAATAGCCATTTTAATATTACTGTTTGTTACTAAGAGCGTCTGAGTCAGCGGGGCATAGCTTCAAAGGCTTAATGGGGCAAAATAAATTGCCACACCAAGGGAAAGATACAGCACTAATCACACCATTAACATTGAGCATCGGCCCGAAGTGGCCGTGTTTGTTTGAAGTGTCGAGGAATGAACTCGGGTCAAATCAAATTAGGGGCACTGGGACCACATAAATGGAGGAGAATATGCTTTCTTCTCATTTTTGCAAATCGGATTTTTGGGGTTTTCTCTGCCCTCGACCTCAGATAGATTAAAAAAGGAGACGTTTGTGGTTTTTCCTTCGGTAAAACTCACTCTTGTCTCTTTGTTCATGTAAATCCACACGGACTAAGGTTACTAAGGTATAGTCATCGTTTTCTAACCATCGGACCGCATATTCAGCTCTGGCTGCTTTACTTATCCTGACGACAGCGTTGGCTTTTATGTGAGTGTTTCAGCCCATTTAAGGCTTTTGTAGAGATCAGTTATGTTTATAGCTAAGGCTATGATCAGCCTGTTACTGTGTGGAACATGAATCAGTTTCTTTGGAATGAAAATTATAGAAGAGAGATTAAGATTGGTCTGTGTATTTGGTAATAATGGATTTTCAAGGACTACACAGTAGCTGCATTGATGGTTTACCGTTGCACGTTTCTGCAGCAGGAAAAAAAGGATTCCTTTTCAACGGGCAAAATGGACTCTGACTTTATATTGCCTCTCACCAAAAAATCCCATTGCTGCGTCCTCATGGGCTGTAAACCATGTCAAACATGGCATTCTGAATGGAAGAATTTTATAGAAAAGAAACTATCAGCAGATCTTGTGCTGCAAAGACCTTGGATCAGGTGCTGCACGTTGACAGCATGCTTTTCAGGGAGAAACCTTGACAATGTCTTCAGAGCCTTCAAGACTCAAATCTTTTGAATGTAATGGGTGCATACTCCTCTTCCAACTCTCTGGGACCGCTGCAGTTAGAAAAATACATCAAAGTTTCACCTTTACGAGATTCTCTTCTTCACGTCAAGAGAAAAGCAATACACAAGGCTGACGGATTCTGTTTATTCACGTTCAGGATTTAATAGACAGATTCCTCATTGCTGCTTGTGCAGAGTTCAAGAAAATGTTTGAAAGTGTTTTCCTACAGAAAGTTTCTAAACGCTGCAATGAAGTTAAGATTGTCCAGAAATGTCAACGACTTCTGATTGGTTCTTTAAGGTGAGGTTCACTGAGGAACAATACTTGTTCTTTTGGAAATGCGATCAGTCACTATGAGTTTCTACCCGTTTCCTGCATTAGTTGATAAAAGAAGAGGGGAAAATGCTCATATCAGAAAAAGCCACACAGATCTACGTCACACTGTAAATTAGCATTCATGCAGACACCCTCCACATCGAGAGGAGCCAGTTGAGGTGGCTCGGTCAAGCACGTCCAACCGGGAGGAGACCCAAAGGAAGATCCAGGACACGGTGGAAGGACTGTTGCTCGGCTGGCCAGGGAACGCTTTAGGATTCCCCAGGAGGAGCTGGCCCAAGTGGCTGGGGCGGGGAAAGTCTGGGCCTCTCTGCGACTTTTTCACTCGTAGCATTCACCTCCTTCTCAAACTGTACGACATCCTCGCAGTGCAAAGCTCACGAGTCATGTTCTCACACCGTACGACCCAGTTCTCAGATGTGACCTGACTGCTCAAACTATGTCTGGTAGCAACATGTCAGACCTTCAAGTCCGAAAACCCAGAAGACCCAGAGGCTATTGTGTTGTTATTGATGTCTGTTGTCCTTCGGGCTTGCTTTAGGACTTGGTTCGCAACTGTGTTGATTTTTGCAGCCAGGAGAGAACAGAGCATGTCTCAGCTAGCCGAAGCTAACAACACAGGCTACTTCAGGCTTGAGTTGGGTTAGGGTTAATAGAGATAAAACATCAACAATGCAGCGTGAACGGAGGCAGTGGAAGAGTCTGGTTGCTGTTAACCAATCAGAGGCAAGCTGTCTGATTATCATGAATATCAGTGAGTAAGACTGTGAATACTCCTTGGACTATTGTCTACTTGGTGAAAAAGGAGCACCAGAGCCTATTTACCACAGAAAATGACTCACGAGGAATTCATTAATTCTGAAGACCAGAGCAAATTAATCAAAATAACGAGTGATGCAATTATTTCCATTTTAAGTTTCATCAAACCAATAAAATGTATTTAATCTGCATCAATTAAAGATACAACTGTATAGCTAAGAATGCAAACCTGTCTCTACTGTTTCAGATGAACTTTTTGAAGTCTAACTTTAAATCGGAAGGCCTTGATTTTATTTCTTACGAACAAGATTCTCAGATTCCTGTTTTCCGTCTCTCTGATGTACAAGAATCCACGACTGTCCCTGATTGACTGACAGAAGAAGCACAAGTCGCTCATGTTAGTGAAAGACGGGGCAACATGAATGCATAATGCTGTTTCACTCTGTTGATGCCTTGGGTATTCAAATTGTGTTTGCTGGGAAGAGGAAACCAAATCAGGGCTGTGCATAAACTCCCTTTGATTGACTGTTGATGAATCCTTCAGAGATCACTGGAGGTAAACTCCTGTATAATGGAAGGGTTTCATATTGACAGCTATCCAATAAAACTCATTCCTGAATCCGGAATTCCCTCCAGGTGGAAGAAAAAGGGTTCCCGTTGAGTGTTGTGCTAATTAAATAAATAAAAAGCCCAACGATGTTAGCGTTCTCGCTCTGCCGCTGCATTCTGTGTGTTCAGACTCCTCACTTCCTCTAAAACGTGGCTTGATCTGCGCCTGACAATGAAATATTCATTACTCTCTGGTATTTCCACGTCTGATTTACCCCCGCGCTTTCTGAAATCCCAAGTCTTAAAACCTGTGTCAGGAATTTCTTGGTTTTACATTTAAAACGTGCGTGTGGGGCTTTATTCCCCGAAGAGGGGGGGACTCTGTTTTGTGATTTATGAAAATAAAATGTGAACAAATCTGCAGCATCTGGAGCTCTGAAGAGCGACGTGTCCTTAGGGACCTAATCCAACTAAAACTGAGGCTCCGTTATATTTTAGCTCGATCCGAGGGCTGGAGTCAGCGATGTCATCCAGGGGTGAAGCAAAGATATATAATTAGTTCTAAATGGTCCAAAAGGACAAACCAGGTGCGGTGAAATTGGCGCGTCGTGCTCCTTTGTTGCTCACTGATCTACAGCATCAGCTTTGAACACGGATAAATGATCTGAATGACTCAGACATTTCACTTTTCAAACAATTTGCTGCATTTTGAGTCTCAGAAACATATTATATAACACGATAGCCACTGTTTTTCTCATCAAGCCCTGATGCAATCTGGGTTAAACTTGCTCCTCGTTGGGAGAAACATGCATGTTTTTTCTCCTGCTCACTGCAGTTAAAACCACGTTATCCATGAGCGGAGTTTATTTAGATGCTGCTGAGGCATTAGTCATTAACCTTATGTAAGCTAAAAAAGCACTGGTTGTATTTAGACTGCATCAAATCCCCTAAAAATAGGCTGAAATGTACTAAATCATAGGGATTTTAGTTAAAAATATATATAAAATAACATTCTGATAATAAAGTGGACAAAATACAGCATGGGTACTCATGATTCTAGTCAGTCTAAGTAATTTTAACCCAAATTCCCCTCATACAAATTTAAAAACAATTTTCCCAAACAAAAATATTGTGAAAAATGATCCCAAAATAAAGTAAATATTTGTCTTTTTTCATGCAATTATTTTATTTTATTAGCAAAAATGCCGTATAAAAGCGCTTCACATCTGTGATTCTATCAAACCTAGAAGCTCGTGCACATTTCCATTAGATTTATTCATGTTTTCCACATGAATGAAGACAATTATGATAATTCTGCAAAATGATCACAATTATCTAAAATAATTTTGATTGTACCATTATCTGATAACTGACGGGACTGGTTGGGCCTTTGGTGTTTTTCTCCCAGCTCTGATTTGATAAAGCTCAAAAGACTTCTCCTATACTCACTATTTTAATAAAAAAAATAAAAATAAATGTTTTTCTAACATAATTTAGCTGAAAGTCTTGGGAAAACCTTTTGATTTTACTGTAACGTGATTTCTAAGATTTACGTCTTTAGGGTATAATTAGAGGATAACTACTTGGAGTCAGATATTGGTTTAAAGTTAACAAGGAACAAAAAAAATCAAACTATTACTACAGTTTTATTGAATTTTTCTTACAAAAATATTCCGAAAACAAAGTTCAGATGTTTAAAAGTGGCTTAAAATAAAAGATTGATGCATTTTTTTGTTAAAAGCTTTGTAGGTTTCCTGCGCGGTGTCCATCAGGTAGTGGATAGTGAACAGAACTGTTTTGAATTTCCAACACCACTTGAATGCAGCATGGTTTGTAGTTTCAGTGTAGTGGATTCACCTCACAAATAAACAAAAAAAACCCACCTGAATCTGAGGTGATGGACAGTTTTATTTAGCTGGTTTTGCCTGCTTTTACATTTAATTCGACATATCTGTGCTTCCTCATTACTCTTCTTTGTTGTGATGCGTTCATTTGCTCAAGCTTGGACCGGAAGCAGCAGGATAGCCTTCCACAATCAAAAATCTTTAAACTAATACCTAAAACAGTAAATATTTTGGTAAAAAGCAGCTATTTTTACAGTTGTATGTCTCAGACGTCTAGAAAATCACTTTATGATTAGCTGTTAGCGTTAGCATTCTCTGTCAGCGTTGGTCACAATGCCTCATGGTCCAGTTCTACCAACGCTGTGGACCACGTATGAACACCTGCTTTTATCAGACCATGTCACAAGTCTCTACGGCCCAATCCCAATACTCGCACTTCCACCCTTGCACCCTTCAATTGTGCGTTCCAGTCCAGGGGTGCGAGTGCGTAGGGTGCACCCTTGATCCGCACTTCGCCCAAGTCTGCATCGACTTCAGGCAAGGGTATTACCCACAATCCACTGCTGCGTGGGACGTTTGAGAAGAAGGCGGAGCAATGGCTCAAGTGCCTTTTCTGAAAACATGTATTTTCAAACAAAAGAAGTTATTTTAGGGCCAATTAATGATAATTATTCATGCTCTGAAAGTTTTAGACTCAGATTTAATGTGGACAGCAATGAATGTAATTGTTGTCAATACCTTGTTTGTTTGTTTGAAAGTTGTTAATAAAGATTTTTAAATAGTAGCACAAACAGCGACCGGCATGCGTTTCAGTCGATGACCCAATGCTCACTGTCCCAATTTGGCAATTATTTGCACACTTGTGTACTACACACTTGAAGCCTTACTGCACACCTCCTAAATGCACTTCACAGAAGACCGTAGGGCGCAGTATTACGAGTAATACGAGTATTGGGATGGCCGTAGATGGACACCATTACAAGATGGCCGACTCGAATGTAGTGAAAAATTGGTATGGTCTCTAAAATAAATTTAAAAAATCAACATTTCTTGAAAACATTTGAGGCAAATTATTAATTTTGTGCATAGTTTCAAACACACAAGATTTCAAAGCTTTAAAATATGATGCAACAAACTCAGACTAGCTGTTAGCTTGTTGATCTTAATTTTTTTTTCCAGATTAAAGCTGTTGAGACTCATCTACAACGTAACTTTTCAACGACTTTAAAGTATTTGAAGTGATATTGAGTCAGGATAATCAGAATATTGCCTTTAGTACCTTAGCTTTTATTGCATAATCAAGCGCCTCTAGTCTTATTTGTCAGATTGAGCTCAAACCCCGCCTCCCCTCAAAACAAATAAATAACCAACCATGGAGCGCCTCGTTGGGGAGGGGAACCAGGTGAACCTGGGGATCAAAACGTCGTCATCATCGCTCTCCTACAAGTGAATTAGCACAATAAATTTTTGGTATGTCACAACAACTGGAAGCCACAGTAGAGCGGGGATTGCTTTGCCGTTGCATCAGTGTGATGAAGAGGTCGCTCTTGATCTCGCTGCATGTGGTGTTTATTCATTAATTTATGTAGCAGCTTCTCTGATCCCACTTCAGAGGGAATACCAAGGCCTTGTCCTTTTTCTTCTTTGTGCGTGAGGATGGAAGTCAGGGCAAAAACACAGGTGAGTTACCTCTAAAGCTGCTTGGACTTCTCTCCATAATCCATGGGAATTTTAAAATAACACATAAAAGTTCTAAAAGGACTGCAGATGTTTTAATTCAGCATCAAAGTGCTGCGGGTGTGCGTCTTCCAGGTTGAGAATTATCCTGATTCTTCAGGAATAATTGACCTTCTCTTCTTCTCTCTGAGGTTTAGTCGGGATATAATTTGACAGTTTCTAAATGAAGTTACCGAACCAGGAGTTTAGGTTTGTGAGATATTGGTTTTAGTCTGAAGTAATTAGAAAATGCAAATGTCGTTTACACATAATGTGTTGTTTTTAATTTTGTTTCTTCAATTTTCCATCTGGGTCTTCCACAGGGAAAAATATAAACCACCAGTTAAACATTCAAACTCTCACATACAAACGTGTGAACGTTATACGTCTTACTGATGCCCTTCCAGTAGTTTCTGCAGAGGATCACAGTCCAGGGAGACAGTTTATGTACACTAACCTTGGCTTTCCACCGGCCGCGAAGGCTGCGTGTAATGAAATGGCAGCATTTTGCCCGTGAGCTCCCTTCCAACCGGGAGCTCTTTTGATTCAAAACAGGAGTGAAAGCGTTCCACACAGCTGATCCTGTGAGGTCACAAAATCACGGGAGAATTGCAACACCACGCGTGATTTCAGAAGTCCACACAATAAAAAGCAAGGAGAAAGACAGCTGCATGTATCCAAAAAGGTCTGTGGTTTATTTTCTGTTCGGGTTACATCGGCTACGAGGGTTTCACAGGTAATGACGTACTGCACGTGACTTTTATTTTGGAAGTTTCCGGATGTTTCACACTGCCTTTGTGTTTGACTTCCTGTTTGTCGCGATCTAAACTGCGGAGTTTGACGTGTTTTAAAAGCGTAGCGCGTAAAAAATGAAACGTAATGATCGCGTCCCTTCGCTTCTGGGACACGTGCAGAACGTTACACATAGCTGCCGGTGGAAAGGACCCTGCCCACTATAATGACGGCTAATTGCAGCATAGTACGTTTTGCGGCCGTTTTGCGGCCGTTTTGCGGTGCTTTCGCTTGCAGTGGAAAGCCGGGGTTATAGAGGGTTTGTCTTGTTAATCCTCTTAAACACAGTTTTGTGCTTTGGTCTGTTTTAAACAATAGTCGTTGCTTGGAAACATTTTTAACGTCCCTGCTAATGGAATCAGGATCTATAAACACCAGCTGGTGATATTAAAACTATGACAAAGTTCTGGAATGGTCTGCTGAGCCGTGTTTGTATATTTAGTTGAGTTTGGAGGCAGCTGTGTTCCGTCCTTCGTCCCTCTTTAATTACGTGACTGTTTCAGGTGTTCTATCCCGTTCAGCTTTTCCAGGATTCTCATTCCAATACTTGCGTATTTTTTCTGTTTTTTTGTTGTTGCTTTTACAGAATAGGCTAGCAGACTACATAAAAAAAGTTCAATAAAACGTTTAAAAATCTGAGTTTGTAGAGAGGATTACGGTCCAGGGAGAGATCCAACATGGTGCTAACACTTTTTTCATTGGTTGTTGGTCTCCTTGAGCCCGCCTCCAAATCCTCATGAAAGTGTTTTTTCCCTCCAGTCCAGCAAATAGTCCGTGCCATATTCCAGCACAGCTGTCTCCAAACAGATCCGGATCAGTGAACTATTCCATGATCAGGTCCCGATCTTATTGGTGTGTGTGTGTGTGTGTGTGTGTGTGTGTGTGTGTGTGTGTGTGTGTGTGTGTGTGTGTGTGTGTGTGTGTGTGTGTGTCCATCAACCTTTTCAGTAACGTAGAGTAAATACCACAAAAACAGAAGTGAACCATAATTATCATTAACCAAGATGCCCTTTTGCATCAAAATGCACTGAAAAGTTTTCTAACAGAATGTTATTTCACACCAATTATGTGAAAAATCGCCGTAAATGATGCCCGATGTGTGAGAGAAATTGTTTTCTAAATGGGCTCAGCCTTAGGATGGTATGAAAATATGTAAATGAAAGGCAGGTATAAGAGCAGCGAGGATGCACGGTGACCTTTGTGGGAGAAGGATGTGAAGGCTAAAGCAGCTTAATCAAACGGAACCCCGTCCTCCCGCGGCGTGATTTGACAGGCGCCGGGAACGAGCAGAGAACCGAACTATAAAACCTGATAAATGATTAAGATCAGCGTGCAGTTTTACGTGTGATGAGACAAAGAGGAATGGCTATTGGCATTTTCTCTCCTCTCTATTATCTCCCCCTCGCTCCCTCTCTCTCTGGACTCAGACAACTTTGACCTCCTGCTGAGTCTCGGCTCGTTTTATGTGCCGGCGGTCGAGTTGAACCCCACCTCCCAGCCTCCTTTGGTTCAGACTCCCAAGGCCACATCTGCTCCTCCTCCAATCGCCCACTGCTCACGTACAATTACAGATCTCAGATCAGTAAGTCACATCAACAAGTGTTCTGATGAGCGGAAATGGAACCAGCACACCGTGAGCACACGGCAGCTGCTGAAAATACTCCTCCAAGTGAAAATGGATGGGCGAGGACGCCCCTGTTGCATAATCTCCCAGCTCTGCGCTGAATTGTGAGTCAGGCATATAGTTGCTCGCTGGTGATACACAATCAATCCTCTTGTCATGCTGCACTACATCCCTCCATCCATCATATTTTATAATGCACACAAGGTCATCCAGTTATGAAGAAATCTTTTAACTGCTAAAAATTTGCAGAGTGCAGGAACTATAAAAAGCTCCCGTGTAAGTGTGCGTGTGGTAGTGCGTCAATACTCTGAGAATAAATGTGTTTTTGCGTGGCGGCTCGTGGCTTTTATGCTGCCAGAGAAGGAGGGTTTTCATTTTGCTCTGAGAGCAAAAAGCCTGAGGGAAATCAAAGTAAGCATTTCCCCTATTCTAAAGCACCAAATTTAATAGGTACAATGGCAGCGGAGCGTTCAGCCCCGTCCTCCGGTCCGTGAACGCATCATGACTAAAGCTGCCAATCGATTCCACGCACCGACACTGTGTTTTATACCATTTGCATCACTCCCGGAGCTCGGTTTGTTTGCAACCCGCCGTCCAAAATTAGAGGAAGGAAATGGAGCTGGCGTCAGAGATTGATGCTTCATGAGTCGTTGCATCCATCTGCGTGAGTAAGACCTAGCGGAGCAGTTAAGGAGCATCCTGATTTACTGGCGTACCTTTAAGGACAGGTTACCCAAGTTTAAAAAATGAACAGACCCACTTGCCACGCTGGTTGCTCTGCCTGGTCCTGCGGGTGCAGTGCATGGTGTGTTGCTTTGTAAAGCAGCACATTAATAAGGGAAGAGCTTGTTCCTTCATGTGGTTTAAGTGTTTCTGGAGGGCATGCACCGTGTCCTCCGTGCTCTTTGGGGTTGGAGGTAAGGAAACGTCCCATTTCTTAATGGCTACTCCACAACATCACCAGTCCCTGGAGGGGGCTGTGCATGCACCCCCACCCTCCTCTTCTCTTTTTAATCTTAGCTTATGATGTACTTTTTTTTTTTTCTTGTTTGCTTCTTGCTCCAAAAATGAAATCTATCAAACATAACACAAGTGTTTGGAATGAATTTCATGTTAAACTAATTGGTTTAAAACTCCCCTGAGAGACATTTCTCTACCAAGTTCAGGATGTTTCACTGCCTCACTTCTGTCCTCATTATAAGTGCGATCCTACTTCCATTTGTCAGAGGAAAAAATAAAGAATGACAAGAGTCCCATTTAGAGGCGATCCATCGGAACGCCGCTGAGATATTTCCGTCTGGGATCCAGTAGGCCTGGCCCGCAGACCCACATTTTTCACTCTCTTCCATTAGCCTTTAGGAATTCCTCCAGTCACGCTCAAGGTCTTATTCATGGATTGATTCTGCATTTTTCAACCTTTTTCTTGGCACTAATGTAACAATGAGGAAAAGTGAGCAAAAAATGATGAAAACAAAAGAAAAAAGGAAAAGTGAGCAGCCGGAAGCGGAGCTGAGGAATTCAATATTACAAAAAAGTAATGAAAGCATCGTTTTTTTCTTACAAGAAATGTTGTAATATCACTTTATTTGTTTGTTTCCAACTCATTTATCTGTATTACATTTAAAATAAACATATTTCTTTTGCTGTAGTATATTTCAACTGATGATATTTTAACCTGGTAGATTTAAAACAAATTCTAAAGATTTTTTTTATTAAATAAATTAAACAATATTTAATTTAAATAAATCTACTGACCAGCCATTGGTCAATTTAATTATTTATTTATTTTATTTCAGTGATTAATAATTATTTAAACTGAGGATATTTTAACCTGGTAGATTTAAAACTAAGCCTAAAGAGATTTTTATTAAATGAATTACATTTTTAAAATTTTAATTATTCTACTGTCCAGCCATTGGTTCATTCATTCATTTTTTTTTATTATTTCAGTAATTAATAATTATTTAAACTGATTAAAATGCAAGAACACCTGAAAATGTTACCGATTGGTCAACCCAACATAAACACTTAGCTTGTTGGATAAGTGGGTCAACATTCACCACTTTGGAAATAAAACTCATCTCTGATGACCAAAGCAGTAAAATAAAAAGATGCAGCTTTATCCTCCCATGACCTGAGCTGTTTTAGTTTGTTTTTACATTTTTATTTACCCAAGTCCTTTTGTGTTAGTAGAACCTCACAGACACTGAAAAAGTAAATGAAATTCCAGTTTCCTAGTTTTACAGAATAAAACATCGTAATGGTAGAAACAGATGATGCATGGTCCCGGCAGGATAAATAAAATCACCATTTAGTTTAAACAAAACATAAATAACAACATCCAAACTATTCCAAAAGTCAAACTTTTAAAATACTGAGCAGTGTCTCCAACTAGAGTAACACTGATGGAAATCACAGGCAGCATGTGCAACATGGTCTAGAGACAGATGGGGGCGCAAGCACTGAAAATAGGGCTTTGGTGAGGTTGTGGAAGTGATATGAATGTATTTTGTGTCAAATGCATGTTAGAACATGATCATTTCATGTTCTAACAACATGCATTTAGCATGTTGGCATTATATAATGAAGTTATAAAACCAAAACATAATCAAATTTCATGCAACCGATGTACTTGAGTTAATTATATCAATCCAACAGACTTTTTCTTTCAGTGCAGCACGGTTCTGGTCTGTAGGCTTTCTCTTAAAGACCACAAACATGCTTGCTGGGTTAAATCATGAGTCCCGTTGGACGAAAACGTCTGCCACCAAAATAGGTAATGACCTGTATTTATATAGATCCAGTAGTTCTACAACCCCCCAAGGCGCTTTACAAGTAACCAGTCATTCAGGGCAGCTGTGGCTAGCCACCAGTCCCTCCGACCACCACCAGGACCACAAGGAGGGTGAAGTGTCTTGCCCAAGGACACAACAACAATGACGAAAAAATAAATATAAACAATAACCACTAAACTGGTTTTCTATATCTGTTATTGGCTGCACTGGCAAACTAACTTTTTAAAATATGCGTTTCAATTTTTCACCTCAGTGTTGAAACCTAAATTCTCCACAAGCATTTCTAAAAGCACTACGTATTATGTATTTTCTCTTTTTTAAAACACATCTGATAAAATTTGAATGGCAAATTAAACTGGTTCATACTGACAATGACATCATAGACCAACAATATTTCACCTATTCAAAACAAGCTTTTCCACCGGCCATGTTTTATCTCCATGGACATATTTACGGCTACATCCGGCAGTAATGTTGCCACATTAATCCACCTAGCCCGATTCTTTCGGCCTACTGCCCCAGGTTTAGTAAACCAGTACAAATCCATTACACTCCGGTTCTACGCAGTCGTCTCAACTCCAACACGACTAAAGCCCATTCCTCCTCCTGGTTTTATTGAGGTTAAAAGTGTCCAGATCCACCAGCCATTAAATTAATTAAAACAAAAAATAGAGTGCCGACAGAACAGAGATGGATGAGGCTGTAGCCAAGATATTTACAGGTAACTTAATTACATTCACAAAATAACACACATCTAGGTCACAAAGAGGAGAATTCTAAATAGGCAATTAAGCCAGTGGTAAGAGCCTTAATAAGGCAAGCAAAGTACATAAAATGAGGGGAAGTAAGTAAGTGTCAGTGCAAACGACTTTCCCTAACACTATTCATCATGGGACTAAGTGGTAAGATGGCTTCTAAATTCTAACAGCATTAATCCCAGATAGCACGGCTCAAACCAGCCAGTATCAATAATGGCAACAATAACTCATCCATCTGGAAGCCATCCAAACCCACACTGGTTAATTATGCTCCCTCATGAATATGCCTTCCAGTTTTTAACAGAGGGAGAAGACGAACATGGCAGGAGGACAGAGCCGGAACAATGCTTCTCAAGCCCGTTTAGAGGGTCCTGATCACATGACCGTCCCCGCTGATGGACACCAAGTCACCAATTAATCCAGAATCTAAACGGTACAAAAGCAAGGCCTGGCGCAATAAACCGATACGGCAAGTCCTGGTTATTTCTTACTGTGATGCAAAACCCTGCCAACCCTGGTCCTCTAGGGCCCTGTCCAGCATGTTTTAGGTGTTTTCCTGCACCAACACACCAGATTTGGATCAATGGACGTTCTGTAGAACTTGGAGTTGCTGGACAGGTGATTCAACCACTGACCCAGAAAGAAAAAACTAAAATATGTAGGAGAGTGGCCTTAAAGCATCAAGTTCCCTGATTCTTTTCAATGTTCCAGATTTCAAAAACAGATTTGAGGCCAGAAGTAGCAACAAGAACCGGTTATGGGTCAGAAATGTTTAATTAAGCTTTTTAAACATAGTAGATGTAGTCAGTGAGGGTTTGTTGTCCTGCTGTAGAGGGGTGCTAATGCCATTAAACAGGAATATTTAGTCCCATTACTGCAACATCTTCTATTTCTTAAATGTTCTAATAAGGAGGTTCAGGTCAGGGCTGCAGAACACGGTCAGAATCTGGTTTAGCTCTAAGGTCCATTGACCCTTGTTGGAGAATCTGTTGTCTAGGCAGAAGCATATGTTGTTCTAACCTCTAAATGCACTTTTCTGTAAAACGCTGCATTTACAACATGAATACATTTCTATAGATGCTAATTTAACCTCGTTGTTTTACAACCCGTCTGTTTGGGAGTTGTTTCTCCTCACAGTCCGGATGGGTTTCCTGTCTTTAGGTCAGGGTCCGATCCAAAAAGGAAATTCTGAAATATTTGTTGACAAACTTAAAGGTGTCCTAGAATGCAATTAATCAACACTCTAAAACAGAGCTTTGAGCCTCCAAAAAGCATAAGAACATTTTATTTGGCTTTCATCTGTCCCAGGAGCCCTGATACAGGCCATTCTAAACCCCCTTACTCAGGCCTTCAGTGAAAAGAGCTGTTAGCCCCTCCCACTCGGCCAGGACATGCTGATTGGTTGGTTTCCCAGAAGGCCTCAGACACATGCAGGTTTGAGGAGGCGTGGCTCCCCCTTATGACGTGTTAAGGAAGGCTTTCTCAGAACAGGAATTTTTTTCTCACCTTTTTCAACTTTTTAATTTACATAAAAAGTAGGTCACACACGGCTTTGACTCTTTGGCATGCTGCTGTTGACCACCCAAGCTGTCTTATTCAACAACAACAAGGAAAATGTTGGTTTACATTCTAGGTCCCCTTTAAAGAGTCGGCCTATCGTCAGCTTTGCACCTGTTTGGATTCACTTCATGTTTTTGGCATTACTGCCCCAAAATGATGATCAGAAATTCTTGTTAAGTGTTGCAGACTTGAAAATGTTAGAAGTCCTTCACATCCCCAAATAAAACATTTTCTTGGCGTCTGCAGCAACTATTGTTTTCACATTTTCAGGTAATTTCCAAACTGACATCTCCATTGTTTGTTGTGTTTTCTACTGTAGACCCAAATAGCTTTCCTTAACCATATGTTACTGTGGTTTCTTGTCAGTTTCTTTTAAAATGTTCTCCTTTGTTTTCGTTACTGAACAATATGTTCTCATTGAACTGGATGCACGTTGTCATGAGTTGCATGGCACCCAAACAAAAGGCCCGTCTGAAAGTTGCGTGGACAGGAGCACATTTGCATTCAAAGCTACAACAAGGGAGCAGAAACAAAAACAGGCGTGAGAATGATCTGGGTTTGAGTTGAAACGACGTTGGTGGGATTTAAGAGACATTCATGCATCTACATATTAACTCTGAAAGGCGTGCTCAGCAGTAGGATTTATCTCAGCACAACTCAAAGCAAACAGTCTCTTATCTTTTGTTCTTTTTCTTGTTTTGTCAGACAGAAACTGGCCAAACTCCAGAGGAAGTTTTCCTTGAGAGAACTTGCTCCTCTGACCTGATTCAATCCTTTAAGATGAGTATCCCCTTACCTTAATCCCCTGTTGGAATAGCAAAAGGTTTCTGTTCTGAAAGGTGGATCTCTGAGGATTGGTTCCCCAAATTTCAGAACAAAGGATTGAATCAGATTCTCCTTTAGGAGACACGTTTTTTCTTTACATCTGCAGAGACTTTAGAAAAGCCTGGAGCTAAATGTAAGAATCGTAGAAAAATATCTTTGTTTTAAGAGATACCCGGCTACGTGTGGACAGGGCCTTAATTAGTTTGTGTCTGCATGTGTTTTTAAACTTTAATTGTTGATTCTTGGTATGAAATGAATCCCTTTTAGAATACTGGATCCAGATGGAGCATCAGGATTAGTACCTTCAACTCAAACTGGCCTCTTGGCCAGATCGTAAATGAGAATGAGTTCTCAACCGACTCATCTGGATCAATAAAGGTTAAATAAAAAATAAATAAAACATGCCATATCCAGTCCTATACATGTCTACTGCCCCCTGGTGGTAAGGGCTTCTTTAGATGATAAATGGCTTTTGTTTGGTATAGCACCTTCTAGGGTTTTCCAACCCCCCAAGGCGCTTCACAACTGATGGCAATGAGCTACAGTGTAGCTACATCTGTCCTTGGGTGCTCTGACAGAACCGAGGCCACTGCACACGGGCACCACTAATCTGCCACCGTCATCCCAAACATGTGGTTTATTACTGTTGTATTATTATAGAATTAAATATTGGAACAGATTAATTTGTGCTAATATGAACATCAGACAAACTGTTCAGTTTTAAAATCTAACTTTAATAAGGGTCTTTTGGGTTTTATATAATTATGAAACTATAGAAACTTTAAAGATGAAGCATATTAGTGATAAAAATATATATTTTTCTGATGTTGATCATTTGAAATACACTCTAAACTGTAAACTGATAAAAAACGAAACATTATTTAGAGTCTAGTGCGCCCTGTGGAGCCGAGCCAGACACCGACCAGAGCACTGAACAGAACGGCATAAAACAGTTTAAATGATTCTTTAAACAACACAGTAAAGCATGTAAAAGGCACTAAAGATTTTCTTTATGCTCTTATTTTGCAAGCCACTCTGCAGTTTCCTGTGTAACTCAGAACTTTAGTCTTAGTTTGTTCATTTTAATAAAATAATCGTAATTTAATTCTTTCCAAACTCCATAATTAACGACGGTAACATGAAGTCTTACTGCCGATGATCAACAGGACACCAGTTCTTCACTTCTGTGACTTTTTTCTTTATTTCTCATTGTGTTGTTTATTTAGCTTTAACTAGGACCAATGCATTCACTGCTTCAGTGGGAAGACCGTGGAGCTGCACTATAACTAACCTTCAGAAAAGGTCAGACAGTAAATAATGAAATTTGCTCAACTATAAAAATGGTATTCGTCATACAAATCGTGTTGGAATGGTGTGAGAAGGCGTCATTAACCTCAGTTTTATGTTCCCTCACTTACTGAAGGTAGTTTAGGCTTCTTTCATTCAACAACACAGGTGCTGCTGGGGCGACTTCATCGTTTAAATGTATCTGTGGAGGTTAGAAGCTTTCATGACTTTGGATTTTGCTGCAGTAATATAAGTTCTACATAAATAGTGGGTGTTGGAGCTGCAGACATACCTGGTGTATGCCTTTGAATACGAGTTCAAAACAAAACAAGTTATCTTCTGTCGCAACAATTTATTCCTTTTAGAATTTAAACTGCTTCACTCGTTGGTCGGTTTGATTTCTTGAGATTTCTCTGTGGAGTTGTGTTGGTTTGGTCCTTTTTTTAAACCATATTTGCCTTGTTGATGTTTTTTTTACACCATTAGAGGATATGCCAGACTCTGCCTCTGTCTGTTCTACACAGTGGAAGAGTCTGGATACTCAGAGGCAGCGAGCACCATGAGGGGCGGGACTAGCCAGCTCAAAAATAACCAATCCGAAAAAAGACGAAAATGACGACTTATCGCACGATGCTGTAGTTTTTAGCTGCAGTCAAAGATGGCGTCAAAGGAGCGCTGCTAGCTATATTCCTCTCACTGTTCATGCCGAGCTGCACTGCAGTTAACCACAGCTTCTTTTATTTGTTTCTCCATTAGCGCAAGTAAAGGTGACGCCACGATATGTGTTTTAGCTGGGTAAGCACCTTCCTCAGTAGAAATGAATGCACTGGGGGTGAATGGAGACCCATCTAAGATGGCGGCCGGCAACTACCGCAGTGCCAGTCCACGAGGCGTCTACGTATATGTGGGTAGCACAGCGCACGCATCTTTCTTTAGAAGAAAGGCTTTTAGTGCTAAATCTTGTCCAAGTCATTTAGAACAGAGGAAAGCGCCGCAGCGAGCTCCGCTTCAGACTCCATCTTTGTTGTTTATGAGAAACTGAGCGTTGCGGTGTGTGACGTACGCTGCTCAGCGCTGATTGGCTCGGTGAGAACTCTCAGGGGGTGTGGTTATTTGAATAAGAGCGCTACCAGGCCCTTTGCTTCCCAATGGGAAGCATTGGCATGGCTGGCCAGGCTAGAACTCTGATGCATCAGTTCAAAAAAACAAAAGATGATTTTTAAAAATATCTTCTTAGTATTTCTAGAGTTGTTTGCTGGACCAAAACGTTCTTATTCTTTATAAGAATCCATAAATCCATAGACTTTATTGCCCATTCTATACCTAACATACTTATACAGCAGCAAGCAGGTAGTTTTGTTTCTGAGCGACCTTTGACCCCCGTTGTTTGCTCCAGGATTGTGCTCACTGCTCACACATCCAGGACTAAATCACTTATTTCCGCCCTGTTCACCTTCTGAAAATCATTTTCCATTTACAGATTTTTTTATTTTTGCTGTTGTCACCGCTCACCCATCATTACCTTTTAATTAACTTACCCTGACACAACAGAAACACTCCCAGACTGTGATTTTATCACCTGTTGGTTGCTGTAATCACATCAACCCACCGCGCAGCGAAAGGTCGCCGAGTTTAGACTCCATTCGTTTGGTATTTATGGTTCAAAACCGTTTCTCTTTTGTTATAATTGACTCCTTTATTCCGGCAGATGAACCTGACTTTTTTCACCTCCCACTCTGAAATGACAGAATGGCGCAGAGCCGCCTCTCACAGGCGCTGCAGTTGGAAATCTGCCGTCTGAGGAGTGTCAGAGTGGACGGTAAACTCATTTGCTCTCCACACAGAAACACGATGCTGTCAGGGCTCTCGTGCTCGCCAGATGATGGATCTCTGTTGGAGATGTCGACACTCTGAGCAGACAGGCTGGGTCTGAAACAATAAGAGCACTCGTATGAGGTGCTAATTTTTTGATGAGGGAATATTCATTAATCATGGCTCTTTCTGAGCAATCAGCAGAGTTTCTACAGATTTCAGACTGGTGTTAATGTTTTGACATTTGCGTTGCCACCAGCTAAAGGCCATTCAATTCTATTTATGGCCAAGATGTTGAGTGCATGTTACATAAAGGTGATTAGCTTCGGTGTATCATTGTGGCTAACAGCAGGTTTCATTTTGTCTGAAAATGTCTGGACACCTCTAATTAAATTTTCTATAACGTGCTGCATCAGGGCAGCTGTTTTAAAGACGGTAGGGATGTAAAAATTTAGATTTTAGATGAAATTTCAATATTATCATTTCACCAAATGTGAAGAAAGCAGACCTGAGCTACAAACCTTTATGCTCGAGACGTATTTGGAACTGAACAAATATTGTTTTTATTGTAAATTTTAAATGTTTATTTGCTGTTTCTGTTTTTGTGGATTTAAAATTTTCCAAAAACCACAGAAGCTGAACTTTCTGGTGACATGAAAATATGATTTGCTAACAGTGAATCAGCATGAAGTCAGTATTTTAAACAGGAACTGATGAAAAAAGCTGATGTTGGAACGTTCGTAACCCTCCTGACCTACGTGGCTTTTATTAACAAGTCTCTCCACATGACCCTATGGTTATTTTCTTGCTTGAAAATTTCAAAATTGAGATGAAATAAACCCATGTGTAATTGATATTGCACCAAATTAGAGATCTAGACCAACCATAGCAGTAGCAAAATATTTGCTCAGCAGGTCTACCATTGGACCAAACAGTTTTGTATGTAGCCAATCACAGCACTCTACGTTTGTTTGGCGGGCTCAACGCTAAATCTGTGACAAAGAAAAACTACAAAGATGGTGTTTCCTCAGAAATGGTGGTTTTTTTGTAACTTTGGACGATTTTAACTTGGGCTTTTCTTTGAGACACGAGCAGATAGAGGAACTTAAGTCCTTTATTTAGGAAAAAGGGTGTATTTGCTTCTTCTATGGTGTATGGAGGGCTGCCCCATTGGCTCATTTCCAAAGTGATGAGTACATCACAAGGTCTGTTGCTCCGATTGGTCCTAACACTGTCCAATTGCGTGTGGAGACATTTTGAAAGACAAACGTAGGTTCTGTTCCACATCTGAGTGGTTTCATTGGCGTGTGACCATCCTATAGGATGGCTCACCAGGTTACCAAAGTGGTACATCTAACCTTTTGTCTTAGATGTTTATTAAATGCTCAAGTTAAGTGGAGCAATTTTATACCTTTTAAAAACTGCTTTGCAAACGTTTTTGCTATCAGACACTAACGTAACTGCTTTAGGCGTTCCTGAACGCTACACCAACATCAGTACCGTGTGAAGTTTAGTTATAGTTCATTTATAAATCCTGTGTCAAGTCCTGGAGGCAACGGGTCCGGGAAAGAAGTCCACACATCCCTCTTCTCACTGAAACTTTCCAGTGAATTCTTGGGTTTTGGGATCTTTTCCTAAATGGGACTTGCCCAGAAACCCCCCAGAGGACGGTGAGGTGGTTGCGTCCCAAACTTACCCCCACCTCAGCTCACTCTTTTCAGTGAGGAGGAGCACCAGCTCTACTCTGAGCTGCTATTGGATTATGAAGCTCCTCATCTTATGCTGAAGCTGAGCCTGGATGACCTATGAAGGAAGCTCATTTTAGTTGCTTTCATATGGGATCTCGTTCCTTTGGTCACAATGTCAATCACGACCATAAGTTAGAGTTGGAAGATGGACGATGTGGTAAACCGAGAGCTCAGGTCCTTCTTCACCACAATAGACCTCATGACAGCAGAGAAAGCCCTGATCCATCAGATCATCTCTCCTCCATCCTCCCATCAACCCTGAACAAGACACAAGACCAAACAAAAGGAATAAACCCCAAATATTGTATTATGCATTGCTGAACGGAGACATGTTTTAGCATCTCTGCTCCTTAAAAGTCCACAAATGGCTCTAAATACTAAAACTTTTCATTCACATTTCATTCATTGTCTGCAGAGAGCCGGATTGGTTTTCATTAAATTTTTCTGTCAGCAGAAAATGCGTTTGATGTCTACAACTGCAGTCTGAATAATTCACCAAGATGCTAAAACTTTAATAAATCCCAGTCACAGAAACGCTGAAGAGCCGGAGTTGTTTTCTCTAATAAAAACGCTATTTCTCTGACAGGGGAGCACTCTCCTGCTTGGATACGTCTGTGGAAGGCCAGAAGAGCCTCTTTAATGGGATGCTAATTAGTTTTTAGCTTTGTGGACTCCTTCACTTCTCCAACATGCAGCCAAATATGTATGTGACCACTCTCAGACAGACTGGAGAACTCAGACAACACCCCGAGAAAAAATCTCCCTCGATACTTGAAAGGACCCATCTGATACAATAAAGGAGAAGACGGCAGGGAAAATGTAATCGGCAGCACCAGATTGGGTCCAAAGAATTCTTGATCTGTTTTTTGTCCTCTACTGCATTACATTTTGTCAGGTGGACAAAGTTGTCAATCAAGCTGGCAAACCTATTTTACGTCGTCAATAGGACAGAGGAGAGAGTGTTCATTGCTTCAATAGAGGGCTACAGATTAAAGTAGGCCAAGCAGAGAGGAGGTAATTTTCTGGGCTGATGTATTGACACTAAGACTCGATCATCTCCCACATTGTATTTGAGATCTGCTCGGAGGAGACGGCCGGAGCGTGGCGAGAACCACGGCTGTGCTACTTTCTCTCTAAAGAAAATTCAGTTTTACATAACTTGATAAACTTTTCTCTTTGTGGTGATTCGCCCAAGCCGTTTCTAAATCTGCCTGGACTCAGTGTTGTGGTAAAGTAGGAGCCCCCTCGCAGATTTGTCACTTAAATATTTCTGATCGGCAAACAAATTCCTGTTTCAGACGCTGGAGAGCCTGAGTAAACACAAAATCCATGGTTTTAAATTATTAACGGGGGGAAAGCGATCCATAACCTACTAGTAACGCCGTTCACGGCAACAACTGTGGAGGAATTTTGTCTTTATATGATTTTATTTTAAGGTATTTCCAGTATACGTTTAAGGTCAAAGGTCAGATGTGCTCCTTCAGACTTTTCTGCTATAGAGAAGAATTTATGGTTCCATCGATTACAGCAAGTGGTCCAGGTCCTGAAGAAGCAAAGCAGCCCCTGACCATCACACCGCCACCGCCGTGTCTGAGTACTGGGATGATGATGTTTGTGGTGTAATGGAACTCATATCTTCAGGATTAGCATGGCCGTTTCTCAATACTCAAGGATGCTAGTACGTTCTTGTGTACTTGACAAGTGTGTTGTTGGCTAGGACATCAGACAGTTCTTTCTACCGACTTTGGGAGGACGAGGACGGCATTTGGAACAGAAGCGTACTCCGCTGCTTCATGGCAACAAGCGCTGCTTGTTAAAAAAAACAACATGGCATAAAAATAAAAGTCTAGTTTGTCCCTTAAATGACAAAATAGCAACGAAAACATAATTTTTGTATCATATTTGGTCCACTTCTGATCAAAACTGATAAATTACCAAAATTTTCCGCTGTTAAATGAAAAAAGAAGTTTATTTTTCATCAAAACAAAGCAACGCTGCTTTTATTTTGATAGTGGGTTAGCTAATTAGCATTTTAAGGGATCATGAAGAGTCTGAAAGAAAAAAACAAATTCACACAGCAAATTTTACAGGTTACACACAATTTTTCACATTAACAGAAAACTTGATACTTATTTGTTTATTGTGGCATAAAACATTACAGTTATGAGCTTTCTCCTCTGCTGTTTGGAGTATAACGGTTGGGCTAATTCGTCCCTGAATTCCTGTAGAACAAAGCATGATTTTTCATATTTTTGAGATGTTTTAGCCTACCAAATGCTAAAGATACTGCAGGTCTGAGTGTGGCTGGAGGAACTTACCTAAATTTCAACTCAATCACTTTTTACGCTCCGTAAACTACATTTAGCATTTCCTCAGATTGCATTTCATTTTGTTTGATGATCTGAAACATTTAGAAGAGAATAAAGTAGGAACTAAATTCATCTGTAAGGAAGCACATACATTTTCACAGCCTTGTACCTGGATTTTATATTTCCTGCCTTCTCTAAATAATCTTTTCCAAGCCTTCAGGCTGTAACTGATTAGTGGGAGTTTCCTTTGCATGCACTAGTTTTCTGTTAGCTTGGACCGAAATAAGCGATGCCAGTGGGCAGAGTCGCTGAGTGGCAGCCGCGCTCATTAAACCGGACGTGACAGAAGAGGAGGAAGTGTGATGTGAGACGGCTGCTCGCTAATGTTGCGAGGCATTCCAGGAAGTTGTTAGTGAGGCACTGAGGAATTAGCAAATAACCTCTGATTAAGTGCTAGCGTCTAAACAAATTCCTGTAAATCTCCATGAGATTGCAGTCAATAAGGCATTGATTTCTGCGCCGAGCACAACTTCCCTTCGATATTGTTTTGGCTTGAATCTATTCATTCCTCGGTAAGCAGCAACACGGTCTCCAGACAAAGAAACAGAGAGTGATCATTTTTTTTAAAGTGGAAATGTGCCAGAAGAGCGAATTGCATGAAACCCCGTTAGCACGGTCAGAGATATTTGCCGCAGCAGGGCTCAGAAGCACGTTAAGTATTCATGGCTTGAATTTTCTATCAAAACCATCCGGAGAACATTCTGATCACAAGCTCTGAAATTAAAAAAAGAAAAAACTGCAAGCTGAGCATGTTAACTCGGAGGGCTCCTCTCATCTATTATGCTACCAATAGGTGAACAAAAGTAGCACTACTGTACTACATTCCTGTCTCTGTGTGCTACAATTTAATGATCGTGTCAGCGTTTCTGTTCAAAGGCCTGACTTCTGATCAGATAAGCCTCTCGTTTCCTCCCCCTATTTGAACTCCCTTGAACTAGAAAATAGATCTTGCTCCTTCTCGCTCAGAGAGGGACCGAAACTCGATCCAAGAAGAGCTTTTGGAAATGAATTTTGATTAAAGACATAAAAGAATATCCTGCTTGAATGGAAATTACCAGGATGAATCGTAGGACGGGGCTGGGGGGGTTAGGTGGATGGTGAGTGGTGGCACAGATAGAAGTGTGATGGATCAGATAAACTCAGGAGGAGAACATCCACCACACGAGGTTCAAGACTGAATCATTTCACTAAGAAACATCTAATCATAAACATTCCTCTTTTATCGCCACGCTCTAAGTCTCCTTGCCTCTTTAGCCGCCCGCGACCTTGAATGTTTACCCATTAAACTATCAATGCTCAGACAAGTATCCGTCTCAACCGCAGGGAGCTTATGCACAAAGATAACAAATCAATCGCTGCTTTTATCCACGATCCAAAGGCGCGATAGCGCAGGACTTAGGCCGTTTCCCTGAGAAACTGTTGGACCTCTGGGGGATGAGAGCAAGCTAAAGGCGAAGGGTAAACCGATGCAGAAAGAGGTCACGCTGTGTTCTCTCCTACTTTTTGTTCAATAGCTGCTCTGGATTGAGTTTTTCCTACAAATATCAATTTACTAGTGTGTTTAGGGCTGAAAGACTTTTAATAATGTTTTAAAGTAATGTTTTATCATGCAAAATCCACTTTTTGGGAATTTTAACCATGTTATGTTATTTCCTCATGAAAAGCATTCTTGCAGTTTTCTTACTCAGCTGCTTCTTGCTAAGCTGTTGCAGCGGCTGAATGGTTGTTGCTACATCACAATGACCCGCCTCCTCCAGGTAGTCTCAAATATGGATCCCTCCTACTCTGGACTGTAAACACTAACGCTCAGTCTCTACGTGTAGCTAGCAGGGAGTTTAATGACGGCGTGAATCTGCGGTCTCCGGGTCTTCAGCTGTGTACTATTTTGGAATTCACACGAGGGGAGGCGGGGTTACAGCAAATCCACACGTATTATTTCTAGGTTGAAGTAATGACTCATGTCATTAAAAATGACATCTCAATAGTGCCAACGATAATATTTTATCATATATTGTGCCTATCTTCGCTCTGGAAGGTGTGAAATGGCATGCTACAGGCCCTTTAGTAACAGATGGTAGGAAAAAGCCACACAACATGTTAAAGTAACACTAAATAGCTAGCGCTTTACCGTCGATCTCAGTGATTGTTGGGTTAGAAACTTGACCAGTTTCATATCTGACACCACTCTGCAGCCCTCTGCTGGCCAAAAACCGCACTTGGCAGTTTTGTGGAGCGGGTAGGTGCCCTATAGGGGGAGCTCTTATACCTGCTTTATGGCTTTTAACTGTTATGCTAGCAGTTAGCATTTTCAGTTCGTTGATCGTCAATAAAAAGCAAAAGAAAAAGAAGTTTGATTTTTCTGTTGGCATCATGGTGGAGCCTGGAAGTAAAAGTAACAGAGTAATGTCTTTGGAGGTGAAGCAAAGAGCTAAAACCACAGTGAACATCGGCCTACGCTAGCTTGAGGAGCTAAAGGAGGCTACAAAATCACGGACTGATGGTGACCTGGCTTTGTTGCTACTGGACTTGTAAGTAATAATATTTTTGTCCAACAGTGTGGATTTTTTTACTTTGTGGTTTATTTTAGTATTAGTTGGCACATGGTAGCTTGTTGTTAGCACTAGCTACAGCAGGCTGCAGCAGGGTTGTTTACGACAGTTGTAATTCCACTTTCAACCAGTAGGGCGGAGGAGCAGGAAACTGCTCTGAGTTACTTTAAATATCCTAATAACCACTCACATCCTAGAGTTAACCACCAGACATGAATTACTGCACATTCAAACATTCAAATGATCAGCACACAGCAGTGGAAAACTTTCACAGCATGAAACAATGTTAATGAAATAAATACCAGCTTTAAATCTTGAATGTTGCTATGCATCAAAGTTAAGAGTCCGCAGAAATTTATAGAGATGCTGCAGAACAAAAATCAGAAATTCACCCCACACGGTGCTCTTTAATGATGTTTTTCTTTTTGCTAATTTCATTATTCTTCCCCAATGCTTCTCTGGGTTATTTCCCCGTTTCCCCTCCCTTCTAATAACGTCCTGTCCAAACATATAAGTGATGACATGTCATGTTCCAGCATCTCGTTTAAAGATCCAGTCCCAGCTGCACACGTCTTCCTCTTCAAACCAAGAGCTGATTTCATCAATCTGCAGCGCCAACACACAAATGACGCTGCTACACTTTCTGATTTACAGCCTGATTTGTGGACTTTTATGTTCATGTAATGGTTACACCACTCATGTAGTGAATATTAGTGTCTCCTTCACTGAAGCCCATAAAAACTGGCATTACAGCACGACGCCTCTATGAGGAGAATACCAACGGCTGCTTCATCTTTTATTGAGAGGCTGTGAATAGGCATATGGTATCTAGTTGCATTTGTTTGAATTTTTCAGGAGAAAGTCAGCTGACATCAATCATCACAGCTGATTAGGTTGGAATGACTGAATGAGTCTGCACTGTGCTGCAAAAACATATTGGTACGTTCGTGACTTTTAACTGGTTAGTGTTATTAATCTGTAAATAGTCATACTTACTGTGCTTATTGTCACAGTGGGTTTGTGATTAATGTCCAGTGTTATGTGTTTTCTTGGACACATTCAGACGTTAAAAACTTAAAAACTCGAATACATTTAAAACTTTAAGGTGTATTTTGCTCCTTTAATTGTGAGTAAACATTAAATTTACATGACTATTGACTCACTTTTATGCTGAAAGAGGATTATTCATTTCAGATTTCAAATAAGCAGAGAAATCAGTGTTTGTTTACTTCTTTGTTGTAACAATGCTAGTAAAACTTGTAATGATTATAATGAGTAACACAGCTAAACACGAGGATAGTGATGTATTCTCTCTTGACGAGGTGATTAGTGGATTGGATGATTTTTTCACATTCAATAACAAAAGATCAACACAAAGTGGTCATTTTTACACTTTGTTCCTTTGGTCCTAGGGATGCACGTTTTCCAAAAGTTCTTTAACCGGTTTAACCGGAAAGCAACCACCAACACGCAAGCAGGAGCGTCATGGCAGACTGACCTGTTGCTGGTCTCGGTTCAGTTTGCTGCGCCATGTTCTGCCAGGCTCAGCGCTTTGATGTGGGGCGTATTGTTCCAAGAATGAAAAACCAAGAATAAACGGCTCCCACGCTGTGCTCTTTGTTAACCGCTTCATCTTTGAGTGCATTTGTTTGATCATGTGACGAGCTCATTTCTTCTTCTGTGGTTGTCTAGTAAACATATTTTGATAGCGGCGCTCTTGCGCCTTCTACTGGCACAAAATATATTACACCTAAGTGCAGCAGAAGGACTTGAAGCAGTTAAAGTAGCTCTCCAGAGTTTTATCTGATGGCACCATCTAGTGGCTGACAAGCGTATCACACCAATAGTCGGTCGACTCTGTAATTTAAGATGGCGACTGCACGTTTCTTGTTTATGAATGTGCTTCTGTAGCCGACAAACAGAGCTAAAACACGTTGTTTTACAAGTATTATTCTCATGTCATGTTGTGTTTTCATATATTTATATTTTAAAGACTTACTTGTTCGTTAAAAGTTCATCAACTCTGCATCAGCTGAGGCGCTTCCTAAATTTGAAGCACGTAAGCGGTAGTCTAACGCTATTGGTTAGTTCTGACCAGCGCTGTTTCCTATTGCATGGATTTTACGGGGCAGGCTTAGCAAAAAAAAAACAACAAAAAAGACGTATTGCCTACATTGTATCACACTACGTGATAAGACAATCACTTTTACGGATTTCTGAAAAATCCTACATAATTCCTGAAAGGGGAATGTTGTTACTAGGGCGGGTCTGCTGACACATTCTACAACCTTACAGCTTCCACCTCCTCCTAATCAGACGTCCCAGCTAAACAAGGTTTACTGTCAAGAAGCATCGTTGCAACAAAGAAACGAACCAAACACACATTTCCTTACTGTTTTAGAGCAGGGCCACATGGGGCAAATAAACCTGCAAACACCATGTCAACCTGTTTGGTGCAGGTTTGTGTCAGAATACGGCGTCCAACCCCTCCAAGATTTTCTAGACCACTTTTCTCCTCCTCCAAACTCCTACAAACCGCATTTTAAAGGATTGTAGAAGGATTCTCAGCTCGTGTATTCGTCACACAAACTTCTTCAATGCTCAGAATTTCGGCGGCACAACAACAAGACCCGGGCAAAAAGAGACTCGTCTTCGCCAACATTTTCAGACCATTTGGAAACTTCCTACAAATGCTGCTTGCAGCCAACGCTGCCAGCCTGGTGAGAGACTGGCTGGAGTTGTGTTGCCTCGCAGGAAGAAGGCTAAAATATTGAGTTTGAATGTTTTGTGAGGAGTTAGAATTTTTCCTCGGCTCTTTTGTGGTTTTCATAACATTTGAGTGACTGAATTGACCTCATTAAAGAATGTGACCTTTGTGGATTATTCATCTGCAGAATACATCAAATATGGAGACATTTAATGAATAAGTAATTAGTGTAAATGTGCAATGTTTTTCTATGATTTATTTGCAGTAAAAGAGCTAAATTAATGTTAAACGTGTGGAGAAATCAGCTTTAGATGCTTTTGTCCTTGAGTTGTTTTTATTTCTGATTCTGACTTTAGAGGCCAAATCTCTGACCAAGGCTTCAAAATCAGACTTTTGTGTTTTATGAATTCCATATTTATTAAATGTCTTAGCACTTTTTTTAAAGCAGCCCCACAGACATCAACAAACACTCCAATCAACACCTGTCAGCCTTGAATAATTGTCACTGGAAAATCCTCAGCGCCGCGGAGAAGTCAGGAGTTCTGAATAACCTTGAACGAACCATCTGTCACCCTGGCAGGCTCTTGTGGTTTCTAGGTGAGGACGAAACCCGACAGTCTCTGCTCTCCTGCGTGTCGGGTACCGCTGCCCACTGACTCAGGCCATCCTGCTGGGCGAGCCGCTGATTGTTCTGACGTGTTTTTGGTCCGAAACAAAGCCGAGTTACGACTAATTATACAAAGTCGACTCTTCTCACCGCTCAACAGATGTTCCGATTCTCAGAGATCCAGATTTGCTCTGATTGCAGCTGTTTTTGTTCATACCTGACTGTGTTTAAAGCTGCTTCAACACTCTCTGAGATTTATTTGTGCCGTAGCTCTTGGACGGGTTTTGTTTGCAGGATTTCAGCTCCAGTGATGATCACTTCCTGACTCTCATGTTGACACAAACTACTGATTTGTAACAACATGTGAAGCCAGAGGAAGTCTTTGGTTGAGCAACAAAATGGAAAGCACGCTCTGCAATCATGTTAAAATGCTCCACATAAAAGGTCCATTACAATTAAACATGTAATTAAATATGCATGTTTAGCTATAATCACATTTAGTTTTGTTGCTGATTTAAGGCCTTTTTGTGGCTTTGGGTTGGGAAGGTTCAGTGTTTTTAGAGCCAGATGTGATATTTAATGAAGGAGCACGGAGTTATCTGTAATGTGGCTGCAACAAGACGCAACACCTGCAAAAACGGAGTGTTAATATTGCAGTGTCAACTTGTTTTAACCCAAATAGAGTATTTATAACTATTTGAAGAGTGAAGCAGCTCAAACAGCAGAGTTAAAAGTCAGCGTTAAATTCTGCAGAGTTAATTTACTCTACAGAGAGTTTATTTCATTTAACTGCCTATTTCAGTGTTAATTTTAACACTAATTTGAATTAAAAAACACTGAAAATGTAACACTGGCTGAAGAGTCACTTTTAAGAGTGGATCTGAAAGAGTTACATTCAACTCCTCTAGCCCTTAAACACTCCCCGTGCAGACAGGTGTGTTTTTGTGAATCATTTTGGCAATTTATTGTATTTTTCACAGGATGTGTATTTTTGGGGGCATGAAAAATAATAAAAAAAAATACCTTACTTTATTTAAAATAATGCTGAAATGATTTTATAGTGTTCCTGCTCCTTTGTCATTATTTTGTGCCATTGACTCCCATGTAAATCTTTTTTTCTAATAAGCCTAATAATATGTATTTTTTTCTATTAGCATATTTTTATCATTATTATTTCCCAGACACATTCAATAGTTTTTACCGTGTTCCACTAGATTGTGTATTTTCCCCATATATAGCGGGGCAATGATTAACACTGCACTAAAAAATAATAAATAAATACAACATGGCCGAACATGTTCAGCTGTGTGCTATTCGTGGAAATAAAAAATCAACGTTGCATTTTTACCCAAGAAAGAACAAAGGCTGCAGAAGAGGTGTTACTCTTAGCCAATCAGAGTTGATTGTTTGCACGTGAAAAATAACAAGTTAGACTTCAAATCCTGCTTGTTTTTTTCTTTAAGATGTTTTTAAGCTTCTAACTTCTTCTGTCCTTCACTTGCTTATTTTTTCACACACTTCATCATAAATATATAGTGTTTGTATATTATTAACCATCAAATATGTTTGAATGTAAATAAAATTTGATGACTTAAAGATCTTTACAGCATTAGGAATTTACAGCAAACCCACAGATGTACTTAAAAAAAATCTAAATTTCAACCCAAAACTGTTCTTAGACGACATAACCAGACTTTAAAATGAAGTAACCATTTATGGTTCATTTCCTGTCTGAATGTTATGAGAATATGCATAAAAAACTAAACAAAGAGAACATTTTGGGGTAAAAATAGCATCAGTGATGCTATGGTGTCAGTGAAGGATTTAGACGTTTATGTATTTAGTAAACAAAACGATTATTTGCTGTGGCTGCAGCCATTTTTATTTGTTTGATACAAGCATCTTGGAAATGTTGGTTAAGTCATTTGCTGAAATATCAGCACATTTCTGTCAAACCATGAGAGTAAAAAGACAAAATAAAGTGAATATTCAGGTGTTTTAGGGCATTTAAAACAATAAATCAACAGAATTAGTAGATTTTTTCATTGAATCTCTTGGTATAAAGTGTAACTGACTGGATTTTCCTCTCCTGAGGTGCAGTGAATGCAGCATGACTTGAAGTCAGAACTGAAAGGAGATGAAGATAAAAAGCAGGATTTCCACAACGCTGAACTGGAGAGGCGACTTCTTATCTCCTGCAAATCTGAACAACTCAGATTTTAAAGCAGAAGCCAAAACCTGAAATGCTTGAGTTTCTGAGCTGATGGTGACTTTAGGAACCCAAGAATCTGCTGTTAAACACAGAAAAGGTGACAAAATCAAACCTGTTCAACATAAAACAACCACAAATGACAGATTCTGTTTAGAAAATAGGATTATAGACGACTATAAACGTCTTTATTGGCTTCCAGACATGTCAGTCATGGTTTTTATTTATTTAATTCATGAAATTATTATCAGAAGAACCAGTTGCAGGGATGGATCATGTCCACGAGGCCAAAAAAGGCTCCAGGAAAATGTATTGATTTGGTTTTTTATAAGTTTTCAAATGGGAATTTAATGGATGTGGAATGTTCTGGAGCCAACAGCTCGCAGGCATCCGTTCCTCTGCACTTCCTACATAGATTCTTTTCCTGATCTTATACCTACTGTTTGTGTTTTTCACCCAAAAGTAAAACAGGAGTTCCAGTAGAAATGATTTAAAACCCACTGAGTTATTAACCTGCTCCATATTCAGCTGAAACGCACCTTTAAACTGCTGCTGTTGTGTGTTCAGCTGCTGACGGACTTCCCACATGCTGACACTTCACCAATAAACCATCAAGTAGTTTAATTTAATCGGAATGCCGCCCTGTCCGTATGGAAAACCTGTCAAATAAAACAACACGTATGGGCCATATGGATCATCGCGGCTCTGTTCAGTCCCAAACATCCGTCTGCCTACCTGCATGCCAGCTTTCCATCTGCTTGTTAATTTTGCTGTTCGCTCATGTTATATTAAGCCGTAATCAAATTATCGTATAATTAAACTAGGAGGCGGAACATCTGTATTTTCTTTTCTTTTTTCGATGAAAGTCTGAAAAAGAGCAGAAGTGATGTGAAAATCCCAGAGAGCTGCGGTAAAAATAGACGGACCGTTGCGGCTCTGGGGTTCAGCCACCTTGCTTCACCCTCCGTGGGTGGGAACGCGGCGGTAACTCAATAAAAGAAAGTTTATTAGGCTTGTGTGACCCGAGCGCTCCGGAGGAGAAACACCAAACATTGACAATTTCTTTAGAGTCAGGGATCTTCTTTTGTTCATTAATAAGCAGAGTTGTTGTTTTTTTATGGGGTTTTTTTAAAAAGAAAAGATTATTTTATTTTGGACAGTCCCAGAGAATCTCTGTTTGGAGTCAGAATGCTCGTCATGGCCTTCTTGTGTTAAATATTGTAGATTTTTGTCTTCATCTCCTCAGTCATGGATTTTGTGGCATTATTAGGAACTAAAATGACCCATTGATGTTTTATTCATCTTTTGGAGCATCTATGCTGGGGGCTTGGCGATCAAAATTGCGATTTCAAACAACGCAATCATTGTCAAAGTTGCGTTTTTTTCCCCAATGCTCCTGACTGACCCAGGATCTGTTGTGCTAACAATTTTAGAAAAAGAGGAAGTGATTGTCAGGCTGACCCATGTCCTCAGTAGTATGGATAAATGAGAACAAGCATTTCCGGCTAAGTGACTGATCAGTGAATTGTTGAGTGAGGATTTGCAGACGAACGAGGAAGAAGGCAAGGACTGGACCGGACCAGAAGCTATGGATTTATCTGGTATTCATTCATCATCTGGATATTCCCAATGGGAGTGGTGATCCAACGTTCTTTGTTGTCTTCCTCTCGTCCCACAAACTTTTAGCAGCTCAGGCTAGCGTTAGCAGTAGCTCGGCCTAGCGTTGTGCTGTGGTTAGCATTAGTGAGACTAGAGTTTAAGTGGGTTGGAACATGCAGATGTAAGCAGGTGTGGCTTGTTGTTACGTAATAAACCCGAACAAACTGTCTATCCTTCGTCTTTTCAAGAGTACTAATGTACATAGAAAGCAGCTCAGACATGGCTCTGACTTTTCGGTATGCAACATTTTGTCAGGATCTGCTGGGACTGAGCTGGCTTGAGCGCGTGTTTGGATGTGGCATGTTATGACCCAAGTGCGGAGTGACTGGCACTGGGTTTGGACAGTTAATATAGGAATATAGGAACTGTGGCACGCAGCTCGAAGGAAAACGAAAGCGCGCTCGGGTTCTAGAATAATGGAAAGGATAGGACTGGTAACTGAGAGGCTGGACTGGAAAACTCTGGAAACTCTGGAAAGTGTTCGTCTGGAACGTTCACTGGAACAAAATTCTGATTGAGCCACCAGTGTGAGCCCGGACTTCCTGATATAGTCTTGGGCTGATGACATGGGCAGGAAGTCCGGTGTGGAGCATGCTGGGAAGTGGAGTCCTGAAGCTGGGTTTGGTCTGAGGGGAGTGACGAGTGAGATGGAGGTTGGTTACTGGAGTTCTGGGGTGATTAGGCATGAAGTGGATTTGTGGGAGCCAGAACCGGGACACATTAGCCTTTTATCAGCAACAATAACAACGTAAATGTGGCTTTACATACTACTGCCCCTTTAAGTGTCTGATTTCTGCATTATAGATAACTCAGAAACATAGGGATGATTGATTTACACAAAGATCCAGAGTGCAAACACACTAGACCTTTTAAAAGTTAAATTATCCATCAGCTTTAATTCCTTAATGTCGACCCTTAATTTTCTTGCATAATTACAATGTGAAATGGACTCTTGGGTAGAGTATTCACATATTTGTTAAGCATTTATGCTTGTTCATTGTGATAATGGCTGCCATTGAGGTAACAAAGATGCATAAGAATAATTGAGCCCATCTTTTCAACATGATCCTGACTGCATCCTGTTGAAACTGTAAAAAACTAGAATTATGCATCTTCCTTGCATAATTATGAATTAAAAACACCCACTGACAGTTCTGCAAGAAGTTTTCTGAATCTTTCTCTGCACATAGAAAAGTAGAGAGGATAACTCGCTGCCTAGAGTCAAAGTATCAATCCGTGAAAAGATGTTTGTGATGAAAATCTGTTAAGTCTGACCGATTCCTCCACTGAATATGACTATAAAATATAAGGATGACTTACTCAGAGATACAGATTCTGCCTAGACCTTCTATAAACTTAATTGTCAATTTTGCCTCCTCGTTGTCACTCTTTGAGTCTGTCTCTTAATTATCAGATAAAAACGAGACTCCATGTATCATTTTGGATCATATGTAAAAGCAGAAATGAATTGTGGCCATGTAACTAGGAAAGAAACATGTTGTATATTAAAATAACTCTGCAACCACTCATCTATTATGGAGCCCTGACATTGACCGGTGGAAGATAACATTAAATATAAATGGGTTTGAACTCCTGTTGCTTAAAGATTCAACAGCTGCCAAAAGAAAAAGCAGTTCTACTGGAGGCTGGCTCAGGCAGAACTCGTGAACGCTGATCCTAAAAGGAGGCCGCTCAGTTTGCATCCTGCAGGAACATAAACAAGCTTTTGGAGGGAAAGTTGTGCGCTCATGAAAAGCCCTGATTGTCCAGCAGTGAGGACATTATCTTTAATTTGCATTTGCAGCGTGAGGAAGTTATTCTAACCAGGCTAAGCTAAAACAAGCAGAGAGGGAGTCTGCAGTCGCCAGTCAGCACGGTGATTGTTGGCCGCAGCTGAGATGTCCCCGATCATTGGCTCTAAACTGCTATTCAAACTTCACCGTCCTGCTGGTGCAATTTTCTATAATGAACTAGTTGGTGGGACCAAAAACAATTTGATTGCAGGAAAGGGAACTGGAAATGTGTTATTCTGAGAAGAAAACACTCAAAAGGTGCTTGAAAACTCGCCGTGCGCTCGCTGGTGTATTTATTCAGTTATGTAAAAATGCAGCCGCCGCTAATGAGGAAACTAAATGCTTTTATGACCTCTTTCAACTGCAAAAGATGTGAAACAGAATCTCAACTTTACTCAAAGAGGCATTTCAGGGAGGCTGAGTCATGTCTACGTTTAATAAAAGTCCAAAAAGCATTTATATTCACGTCCACTCTTTCTTTATTTGCAATTCATCCACTCAAATGCAGATCTCTGCAGGAAGAGAATGAATATGTTGTCCTCTGAGTTTGTGTCCTTGTGGCACCTAAATACACGTCTGGGTTGAGCTGGAAGAACATGTTTGTTCATCAGAAGGATGAAACTTTTCACCACAACTTTTAACAAATGAAACTAAGTAGTTTTAAAACTCTGAAATGCATCTCAGAGCTTTTAAATCTACCTCTACAGCTAGCATCCTACTGGGCTGATAAACTGATGATGGGACGTTTCCAGGATGCCTGGACACATTTGGAGGGTTCTCAGGACCGAACTCTTTCTGGAATGTTGAAATTCTGCAGGACAAATTTCCTTTCTTGCTCACATAGAATAAAAAGTTGAATAAAGTTTGCTAATGGAAATCTGTTATGTAGCCAAACTCATGCTAGCACTTGATTCAGATAAGCATTAGAAGACAACATAACGTTTAGGCTAGCACTGAGATTAGCAGTCATCACTACAGGACACTTAAGCTATCATGATGTCATCAGTTATCACCTGTTCCTTTATAATGTTTTCACACCAGGTTACTATAACAGGAAAATGATGAGAATAGAAGACAGATTAGATATGAGTACAGTCTAATGGCTAAATCAGTCAACCTTTAAAGAACCATGTCCCAGCTAACAGCAACAATATAAGCTATATGTAATGCACATTTTGTTGTTTAATGGGTTTTGTTACAACTCAGGTGTTAAAAGGGGTGAGGGATGGTGGAACATAACTAGAACCGTGCGAGGATATCAAATGAGAACCAAAGATGTATTAAACCTTGTGGTATATTCCCAGGAAGAGGCGGCGCTATGGAACAACACGACTGCTTACAGTATAAACAAAATACTAACTCAAAGTGCATCAAATGAACCCCATAGGGAGAAACACTAAACTAAAAGAGTGGAGCAATGATCCACTAAAACCAAAATAATAGGTGATTCTAAATGGTAGCACTCTCAAAACTTAACTAAGAGAACTTACACAAATAGAACACTAAAAAAACACGTTTTAATGATTATTTCTGATTCTAATGGGTCACTCTGACATTTTCCTGCAGGCTGAACATGACAATAGTCTCCTCCACCTATCTCCTGCATTAGCTTCTGATAGAAAATAGACTCTAGGTGAAACTCTAGGATTAGAAAATCCTGACAGATCTATGTCACACTGTCACTGAACATTCATGGACTCACCCATCTTGACTCATGACGGGGAAGGCTGTTGTTGGTTTAGCGTCCAGGAAACAGCAGAGAACGTCTGGGCTAGTAGAAGCTAACTGTTAGCATTAGCAACTCCACCACACAGCAGAACTCCTCCAGGCTTGTGTTATTAGTGGAGATAAAACATCAACGTTGCAGAGCAAACAGAGTCAGTGGTAGAGTCGTGTTGCTGTTAGCCAATCAGAGGAGAGATGTCCACATATCAGGAAGTAAAACTTCAAATCCCACAGATATTTATACGTAGACACCTCATGGACAGGTGCTGCCTATAGGAGCTGTCGTAGTGGCCGGCCGCCATCTTAGTTGGGTCTCCATTTTCCCCCAGTTCATTCATTTCTATTGAGGAAGGTGCTTACCCAGCTAAAAAACACATTTTATCAAGCTTATTCACTAGTTCAGACACATGGTATGGCAGGATAATTAAAATACAAATATAATTAAACTAAATAAATGAACAAAAATTAAAATATAAAATCCCATCAAGTAGGCTATAAAAGTCAATATTAAACCCCTGTGATCTGTTTTCAATAATACGCCGGTTGTTGCAACCGTAGGCTGCAAAAATGGACATAGTTGCTCACGCTGCATTGACTTTGGAGAATGAGGAGACCCATCCAATATGGCGGAGATGCTGTTACGCTCTCCAGCACCCAATGGGGCGTCTACGTATTCACATCTATGTCAAATCCTGCCGTCTGAAGTGCAGCTGTGATGTCACTCACTTCTAGATCCTGAAAATGGTGCACCAGTGTTTTTCTTCCCCAGAGTACGACTTACAAGGCATTCATTCCTACTAAAGACTACTGCAGATGTATTGATTAAACGAGTGAGCCACATCTTTAAAACTAGTAAAACAAAACTAAGCTCCATGCAGGCTGATCAATCAACTAAACAAAGCTTTAAGCTATTTAAACAAAGAAACAAATGTTGTTATCAGAAGCTTACAGTTTATCAAAATATCAACTTCATAAGAACCAACAGGATCACTGTTTCATTGTACCATAGAGTGATCTGGAGACAACAGCACAGATCTGGGTCTTCTGAGCAACTGGCAGCCTTGTTTTAAAGGAGCGCCGCTCCCTAGCTGTCATCGGGGAAACTGGTAACAGCTGCAGTGGCTGCATCCAGGAGGGAGGAGGGGTGGTAGCACATCCTCGGTGTGACGCTGTCCAAGGTGCTGATCAGGAGGGAGCAGCAGCGGGCGCTGTCCGTGGTGCTGAACTCCCTTTCCCTTTGACAAACAGGCAGTGGCTGTAACACATTTTTATACCAAAATGATGTTCATAATCTGAATTTGTGCTCTGACTACTATTAAAACACACCCAGTAGTTTCCCCATCATATCCTCCACTGGTAGCAAGTTAGCTTCATTAGTTCAGCTTTTATTCTATAGTAGCTGTAAACCATCAACCACCAGAACAGATGATTCCAAATAGGTTTTCTACTGGCGTTGGTCTGGAAACCAACAACGTAATTCCTTCAGGTCATGTCAGCTTATCAAGACTTTTATCCTCTGTGTTGAAGGAGTTTTGTTCAAATACCAAAAGCAGGTGATGTGCTGCTAAAGGAGCTCATGATTCATCATGTATTTACGCAGGTGCAGCATTTAGTTTATGGAGGTCTTTTTGTCCACAGATGAATCACGTTCTTCCCTTTTCTATCACATCCTACCAGTAAATAGAGTGATTTCTGCTTAAAGGAAACCCACAGAGAGCCTTTCTGTCCATTCTCATAAATTTATCACAGAACGTCTGTGAATGTGAATGCTGGCTGAGGCTTTTAGTGTGTTTTTATTATATCAGCAAAGTGTCTGAAGGCAGGTAACATCTGTATCTTAGGTCTAAAGAGAATACAACATTGCAATCAGGAATTCACTTGTCAACAGTTTGAAAAGATCAGAAACGGCGCCGCACACGCCGTCCCAGCTCCAACAGACACCGAGATGTTGTTTACGGCTGCCGGTGTGTGTACGTACAGGTTTCTGCACGAGGTTTCTAAGCTCTAAGCTCAATTGGAAGCAGGTGCAGCGTAAAGACCTAATCACATTTGCGGCTCATTACCCGGTGACTGTGTGCACATATTTGCCTCTCTGTGTCCTTATTAATCAGGCACAGACAACCCTAAGTGCTCCTCTCCACTTTTCCACATGACTTGCTACAAGCAACAGTAGAGCACAACAACCTGATGAGACCACCTGCTGCTGTCTGCTTTTCCAACACCTGCAAAGCAAACGCTCATAATTTCTCACTTGACCTCAAAGCGCTTGCCAGTTGGCAGAGCATCAGGTTTTGGGCCGCGTGATTGTTGTGGTGTTTGCTGTGGAGGGATCACAACAACATTAGGGGAGCTTCTCCGGATCTGTTAGTAACCGAGATAAGAGGATGCACCAGTCCTTTGTTTCAAAGTCTGTTTTTATTTCTAACATCTGATCTTTTTGATTAAATGACACTAAATTCATCCATGTTTCTATAAGATGGACATTATTTATGATGCAGATGGATGCTTTTGTGTCAGAGAAAAGGCTCTGGGCAGAGGCCAGAGACAGTCCGGTTTACACAGGCTCTCTAATCTGACCAATCAGTGTAGGCCACTGGTAGAAACGCCCACCTCATTAGCATAAACATGAGGGAATGCATTGGGAAATAAATAATTGAATAAATGAAATTATTAAATTAGGAAATACAACAAAACTAAATAATTATGGAAATGCATGAGTGCTAAAATAAATAATTACAACATATATTTTTATTTATTTTCAAATAAATATTCTCTTATACTTCTGTATTTCCTGATTTATCTTCAAATGTTTTTCCTTTTTAATTAATTTCCTCAGTTATTCGTGTACTTTGGCAGGAAGAGAACTCCAAAGGTGGTAAAACAGATTGGTGGTATTCCCAGATGTTGTGAAATAGCTGGACTGTATTTCCAGTGCACGCTACTTTGGGTTTTTGCCTGACTTTAAAGTGGAGGATCACCGAGGAACGTGTGATTCTTTCTTCTTTTTGAATCAAGATCGACCCCTACGAGTTTCACATGCAGGCTAAACATGAAAATGGTCTTCAACACCTGTTTCCTGCATTAGCTGCTGATTGAAAATAGATGTGGAAACGCTTGGGTCAAAAAAAACACACAGATCTATGTCACACTGTGAATTAGCATTAGCATTAGCATGGACTCACCCATCTTGGCTCGAGACAAGGAAGGCTGTAGTTGATTTAACGTCCAGGACAGAGCAGAGAACGCATCAAGTAGAAGCTAACCGTTAGCATTAGCAACTCTACAACTCCACGGAACACATGTTTGTGTTTGTGGAGATAAAACATCAACGTTGCATTTTTACCCAAGAAAGACGAGCGAACAAAGGCAGTAGAGGAGTCACGTTGCTGTTGGCCAATCAGAGGCGAGATGTTTGTATCTCATGAATATTAATGAGTAAGACTCCAAATCCTGCAGTTTTCCACCCCACACTCCTGCCACTAACTTCTACTTCCTGAAATGGGAGCGCCAGTGCTTTTTTTTTTCCCACAGAAAACAACTCATTCATACTGGAAACCACAGCAGATCTATTGAATCAGGCTAGATAGCTAGAACTTCTCTCATGACTGACCTGTTTGGGCATTTTTTGTCAGCTGCACAAACATTAGCTTTTAGCACATCTGGCTGCTACTGAGCCATCTGCGTCAAACTAACTTGACTGTATTCAAGACACATGATTGGTCCAGCAAGGAGCGACTCCTATTGGCTGTTGATCTGTTCTGTGTAGATTTATATCAAAACTGGTCTCATACATCAAGGACAAATCATTCCCAGATATATCTTGCTGCAGTTTCATCACCCAGCTCTAGCTTCAGCCCTTTAAGCATCAGTTTGTTCACAACAGTTGTCTCTGGTACCGCCTACATTAATGACGTGTTTTATAGGTGCAGCGCTTTTAGCTGTAGGAATTTATTTCAGTCTCTTCTTCCAACAAGGCTGAAACGCTGTTTTGACCCTTTTAAATGTCAACCCTTTAAAAATATCTTCCTGCGCTGTCACAGGCGTGTTAAGCAGATGTTCAGTAAAATCTGACTTTAATCATGTAACCTTCCATGTTATTCATGCCAGGGAAAAGGCTGGTGGAATGTAAGCGAAGGTTGAAATGGAATTCTTTATTTTTTTAGTCCGGATGTCCTTTGATGTTGCACTTTCTTTTTTCTCAAATTGTTTTTCACAAATTGCAGAGTTCAGTCACAGCCGTGCTAACAATTATAAAGCTGAGCGTTGCAGAAGACAGATCAAAAAGGGAATTGTCTGGCGTTATTTATAATGATGCATATGCATGCAGAAATTACACAACAGGGGGAAATAAGAGCAGATGAAAATAATCTGGAGGATGGAACACGTATTCTGAGTTTGGACCAACGTCTTTATTTGATGCAGGGACTTGTTTGCTGGAGGGGAGCTCAGTCTGGGGAGTTCTGACGGGCTTTGGTTTCTAATGTTCAGCTGCATTATCTCATGTACCGAGGATGTCCCCGCCAACTCCCAGGGATCTCACTTCCCTCTTCAGGAAGGCTCCAGAGACACGTGGTGATGTTGTAAGTGGGACAAAGACGTTGGATCCCAATAAAATTACAATAGGCTTAGAACTTGAGATACATGTTTAATATACAATGAGCAAAATTCAAAAAACCATTTACTTTCTGTGTGTTTATGTTGATTTACTAGAAAAAGAGGGATTGTATCTATGAAAGGTTCCTATAGCTGTCACCATGTAGCCCCTTAAATTCTCATAAAACACTTAATAAACAACACGACTGCAGCATCTTTGAGGTTAAACACCCTGAAAGTTATCCAATTAACAACAAATAAGAGAAAAAAAACCACCTTTCAAAAAGATTGCTTCTTAGCTCATGAGTCAAACACAAGCGGGAAACTCCCCCTGCCAAAAGTGAAACCAACATGGAGGAGACAAAAACTGCAGTCCCCCCCTCATCCACTAGGGGCAGCCTCCAGAAAGGAGCTAATTCCCATTGACGGTCATATTAAACATGCCAACTTCATAGCAGAAGTAAACACGTTTACAGCCTGGTTCAAAAAACATTTTCGGTTTAATAGGTCGAGTTTACAGTCATGACAACGCTGAGGGAGGTGATTTTTTTTGTAACTCCTCCGTTTAGGTTTAAATAAAGCTTGAAGTTTTGAATAATTATGGGCATGTCCGTTTGATTGCTCCAGAGAAGACCTCCGCTTTGGCCTCACGTTAAGTGTTACAGCCTAGAAGGCAGAGGGTAGCAGAGTCGCTCAACTGTGGTTTATTGGATGAAAGTACCAGCCAACCTCCGTTAGCTTCGGTTAGCTCAGTTAGCTCGTAGCTACATCGGCTCAGAGTTTGTTGGGTGTCAATCATCAGCCCCCACCCTCACAGCCCCGCTCTCAGCTCCATGTTTGTATCTTCCTGGAGTGACGAGAGGCCTGACGCGGCCAAGATGGCGGTGGTGGGAGCAACTCGCTGGGCTTCAATTCAGCTCTTCAGAAACCTACAGGTGACGGCGTGGAGGTCTGTCCATTTTATAGATACAGTCTTTATTGATTTACTGTAGTGTAAAGCACTTTGGGGTCCTCTGACTCAGACAGGTGCTGTATGAGTGTGGGTCATTTATCATTATTATCAATAGCATGTAGCTAGTCTCTATTACTAACTTTTGTTTATGTGTGGATTGCATGTTATTATAAAACTCTTCAGTACAGCACTTTTTGACCTGCAGATTTGTTTGAATGAACATGACACACCCAACACTAAACCTGTTTTTATTTATTTATTGGTGTGAGGCTATGTACATCATTTAAAGGACCTCTGGATCAAATGAGTTATTTGTTTTTTCAGTTAAGTTCAAGTATTTGAACTTTTATTGTGAAAGAGATTTAAAGGAAGTGGCACTTCAGAATAAACATATGGATCAATATATGTTAAATTTTACCCACAATGACTTGCAAAAGTCTCACCCATAATGCCATAGGTGCAAACCAGGAATTGCACTAATAAAAGAAAAACGCTAAAAAAACATTTTATATATTGGATCTTAATCAAGAACTGCTGTGATGTCATCAATAAATAGTTTGATGAATGAAATAAATAATTTAATCTCTAATATATCAAAAATCAACTAATGTATTAGCTAATAGTGTTTATCTTTCATTTTTATTTAATTGTAGAGATTTGTTTTACATTATGAGTGATCATGTCGTGAAATTATTAGTGGCCCTCGTTTAATGATTGTAATCAGGGTGTTTGCACCTCCATCAATAAATGGTTGTCATGGTTACCCAGCATAAAGTACCCAAACGCGTTTGTTGATCACGTGTTTATAAAATGTAATCAGCTAGAATTATGAAATAAAATGATTTTTAGGAGTCTTCATTTTAATCTGAAACCAAACATTAAAACAAAATTCTCCTCCATCCTACGACAGAATTTAGATTAAGGTGGAACTTTGACGTTCTATTGATAATGGCAGTGATGAAGAGTCAGTGGGTTCACTCTTCCTCATTGGAAGACGCTGAATCTATATCAGGATTCATTCTTATTCAAATTGCCCCCCAGTAGCTCATAAACATTAGATTATGGAAATGAGAGGTCTGCATCTATTCCCATTTAATTCCTTTTGGGAGACATCTAATTTAAACAAATAAATAAATAACAGCAGCATCAGGTGTTTATTAAGGGCATTGTGTAAATTTAGCCATGCAAACGGAATAATAATCACTCCATTTGACTATTTGCATTCAATCACCCATCACTGAACACTTCATTAAGACTTTAATGGTCTTTTAAATGTGTGAGGCACTTGACTTAAAAAAAGGTATCAGGGGAATTTACTGCTTGTCATTCATGTAATTATGTATGCAGTCCAATAAACGGGCCGATATTGGCTGGAAGATGTCTGCCCGTCAACACAAATCAGGAAACGGAAACTAAAATTCAAAGCACAATTTGTTTTGACCTTGTTGTTATTATCAAAGCTCCATGAACGAGAGTTTTTAGATTTAGATGTTAAAAATAGACGAGTCTTTCCCCACGACCTCAACATTTCCAGCTCTTTATCAGGTGGATTAGAATATAAAGCTTATTACGATTACTTAGAAAATGTATGACATTAAATTCTACATTACAAAACACTCAGTTAGCAGCATTACTGGATTTGTGTTTCCTTAAAGCTGCAACCCAGAGTTTTCTCTCTTTCAGGAATTATATATGAGTTTTTACTATCCTTAAAGTGATAGTCTTAACCTGTGCTGTCATATCTAATGTAGGCAATACATTTAGTTATTTATTTATTTATTTATTATTTTTTGGTAAACCCTCCAGCCGTCCCGTAGAGCCACATGAAATTTGAATGGAGCGCTGCTCAGCATTAGCCAAGAGTGTTAGACACCCGCTTACCTACAAATGTCACTCACAGAGCAATCGCTAGTGTTTGTGGATGTACCTAGACAATTGTTATTTGTAGTAGTGGTAGTAGTGGGAGTTCTGGTAGTAGCGGTTGTAGTGGTGGTAGTAGTAGTGGAAGTAGCGGCAGTAACAGTAGTTGCGTTAGTAGGAATAGTATTAGTGGTAGTAGTAGTAGTGGTAGTAGCAATAGTAGTAGCGGTAATACCAATAGTAGTAGCAGTAGTAGCAATAGTAGTAGCAGTAGTAGGGATGCAACGGTACGCGGTAAAATCCCGGACCGTTCGGTCCTCCCTGCACGGGACAATCTACCCTCGCGTTCCGCGGGACTTCGGTTTTGTCATTATTTTCGCGCTGGTCCTTTTATTTCATGCTTTACACGGCACCAGGGTGCGTTTGTCTGTCCAGGCAGATGAATTTCATTCCGTGTGCCCGCTCTAGTCTCCTCTGAAGCTGCTCACAGCAGACCCCCTCCCTACCCGCGAGTAAATGTCCAGTCACAGGTTTGACCCGCCCCACTGAGCTGAAAGTTTGAGCAAAACAAGCGCTACAGAGAGAAACTCAGCCACGGCGACATGCGACGCGCCGTCTTCAAACAAACCTTCCGTGTGGGAACATTTCTGGTTTGCAGTTGAAAATAAAGACGAGGAGAGAAAACGGTGAACTCAGAGGCTCGCTTTATTTGACGCCACAACCACAACCCCTCACCCAACACACTCCCGAGCCGGGACCTTCCTAAGACATCCTACAATTCCAAATGACGCGTCCCTCCTGGTCCCGCTTCGGTCGCCCTAGCCTCTCACTGACACCACATTGAAAAGGCGTTTTAAAAGTGACCTTTCTGTTGGTCTCTGAACATATTATTACACACTGGACTACAAATAATACATCTGAAAAGTTATATTATTGCGTGAATAAAATAAAGTTAGGAAATTTCAGTTTTTCTTAAGCTTTTCTACACTTCAAAGTGGACCGAAACCGTGACCCAAAAACCGAGGTACGGACCGAACCGTGGGGAAAGTGGACCGTTGCATCCCTAATCAGTAGTAGCAATAGTAGTAGCGGTAGTAGCAATAGTAGTAGCGGTAGTAGCAATAGTAGTAGCGGTAGTACCAATAGTAGTAGCGTTAGTAGCAATAGTGGTAGCGGTAGTAGCAATAGTAGTAGCGGTAGTAGCAATAGTAGTAGCGGTAGTACCAATAGTAGTAGCGGTAGTACCAATAGTAGTAGCGTTAGTAGCAATAGTAGTATCAGTAGTAGCAATAATAGTATCGGTAGTAGCAATAGTAGTAGCGGTAGTAGCAATAGTGGTAGCGGTAGTAGCAATAGTAGTAGCAGTAGTAGCAATAATAGTAGTGGTAGTAGCAATAGTAGTAGCAGTAGTAACAATAGTAGTAGCAATAGTAGTAGCGGTAGTAGCAATATAAGTAGCGGTAGTAGCAATAGTAATAGCAATAGTAGTAGCGGTAGTAGCAATAATAGTAGCAATAGTAGTAGCGGTAGTAGCAATAGTAGCAGCGGTAGTTGTAGTAATAGCAGTTGCAGTAGTAGCAATAGTAGTAGCAGTAGTAGCAATAATAGTAGTGGTAGTAGCAATAGTAATAGCAGTAGTAACAATAGTAGTAGCGGTAGTAGCAATAGTGGTAGCGGTAGTAGTAATAGTAGTAGCAGTAGTAGCAATATTAGTAGTGGTAGTATCAATAGTGGTAGCGGTAGTAGCAATAATAGTAGCAGTAGTAACAATAGTAGTAGCAATAGTAGTAGCGGTAGTAGCAATAGTAGTAGCGGTAGTAGCAATAGTAATAGCAATAGTAGTAATGGTAGTAGCAATAATAGTAGCAATAGTAGTAGCGGTAGTAGCAATAGTAATAGCAATAGTAGTAATGGTAGTAGCAATAATAGTAGCAATAGTAGTAGCGGTAGTAGCAGCAGTGGGCAGCAGTAGCTCAGGAGGTAGAGCGGGTTGTTCAGTAATCGGAAGGTTGCAGGTTCGATCCCGGCTCCGGCCAGAGAATGCTGCTGTGTGTCCTTGGGCAAGACACTTAACCCACCTTGCCTGCTGGTGGTGGTCGGAGGGACTGGTGGCGCCAGTGCTCGGCAGCCTCGCCTCTGTCAGTGCGCCCCAGGGCAGCTGTAGCTACATTGTAGCTCATCCCCACCAGTGTGTGAATGTGTGTGTGAATGGGTGAATGACTGATTGTGTTGTGAAGCGCCTTGGGGGGTTGTAGAACCCTAAGAAGGCGCTATACAAATACAGGCCATTTACCATTTACCATTTACCAATAGTAGCAGCGGTAGTTGTAGTAATAGCAGTTGCAGTAGTAGCAATAGTAGTAGTGGTAGTAGCAGAACTTGTTCATGGCAGGTACTAGCATGCTAGTACTTGCCATTCACTTCCACCTTTGTCCCCAAAGCCACTCTGCTTTTTAACTCCATAAGACCATTTCCCACACCTCAAACTACTCTACATTCTTTCTTATACTGCTGACACTTTATACACTCCATTCACTTTATCCACTTTATTCAATCACAGTGACTTATTCACTTATCAGTGCATTTTAAAACTGTACATATGTTGTATATTCAGTTTATTATTATTATTTTTTACCTCATTTTATTGCCTGTTTTATTATTTGTTTATGCCCTGTTTTTATCTTCAACGCTATGCTGCTCTGCAGTTTCTTTCTTCAATTGCCCCTAGGGGGTAAATAAAGTCTTTCTGATTCTGATTGTTTATGCTAATCTAAAGCTAAACTAAAGCAGACAGACTGCTGCCAGATCAGGAGAATGACTGGGCTGGTTACAAAATGCTTTTTCCCACTTATCTCACTCTGGGAAATATGTCAACAGACAAAATTTCAATTTTGGGTGGAATATCCCTTTAACATCAAAGTTAAGCTAACGGCTAACATGATGAATAAATTCAGCAGGATGAAAACATGATGCAACCGGAATCAAGCATGTTACTTTTTTAAAATTATTATTGTTTTTCTTTATCTGGTGGTAGAGATTGTTTTTTTAATGTTCGAATAAAATCAATCAATCAATCAATCAATTTTAATTAATTACTTTATGTTACGTTGAGCTGATTGATTTGCTCAAAGCTTTTATTGTGAAAGGTTTTTAGGGAAGTTGTGTTGAAATTTGCCAACAGGTTGATAAAGAAAGCTGTTATGACAATAGCCATGTCTTTTATCATAGCCTGTGGTACTAACAGCAAATGGATTTTAACAAGTGAGTCATGAATAAATCTGGTAAAAGTAGAATCACAGCGGGTTAAAAGTTAGCCAGCTTTGCATCAGCCGTAACGTAGCAATAAAGTTCCTCATAACGACTTTTTTATCCTTGCATTGCTGCATTTGTTGGACAAAAAGAGGCTTTTTGTAGCTTTTAAATATTATTAGCAATCATGGTTTTAATGGTTAATGTTAAATTTACCATCTGTGGGAAATTTTTACAGTGATTCCCACTAAAGCCAAAATTAATTTAATCTGTAAAGTGAAATAGTTAAATAGTTGTCATATTACTAAAAAATGCTTCTTTAATCAATTTGAAAAAAATAAATAATGAAAAAAACATAATCTTGTGTAAATGTGAGCAAAACATAATTTTAAAAATAATCAGCGTAATAATAAATGTTGAAATGCCACATTAGCATTTGAACACATTCACTCAAATGACCTAATTACCCTCAAATTTCTTCATTTGCTTGATAAATCTGATCATATCAACACATTAACTCAGAGGGAAGATGATCAAGTGTCACACAGTCAAATGTAATATTCATGCACTGTGCTAACGTTGCAGTGCAAAGCTAATAGTGTTGCCCTTCACTTTCCTTACAGAAGATTTTCCATTTGAAAGAAAATCAGAAAAGCTGGGCTCCTTGGAGAACAAGCCCATGTATCTGATGTAAAAGCTGTGTAACTGACAGTTTTCATGTTGCTGTTGTAAATGCATGACTTTACTGTGCTATGGCACCTTTTTCTAAAGGAGGGAAAAGAACCAAAGGGAAGAAAATCCCATTTTTATCAGCAGCTGTGAAGGTTATCTGCCAACAGTAGTCATGACCAATAATCTTATCATCTCAATACAATATTAACTTATCAGGGTGCTGCCTCCATGAAATATTTACTTTGGGGAAATTAAATAGGAATGAAATGCTTACATTTGTCTCCCTGATCATAAATAAGATATTATTTACTGTTTTGTTTTTGTTTGGAGGGCTTGTTAACATTGGTGGATGCAGTCAGGAGCTCACCTGTAAGTCGTGTTTCTGGGTCAGCGTCAACTAAAATAAGTAAATTGGGATTGATCTAAATAGAATCCCAGTTTAATGCAACAATAAGGAACATTGACTTTTTTATTATATATGACATGTCACGAGTGTCCTCTCTCCAATTGGGTAGAATGATGCCCTCTCCCTATTGGTCAAATCTGATCGTGTCCTTCTAGCATTATTGATGATATAAAACGATGCTAAATGTTGTAAAAATGTTGGTTGGTTGTGCAAAAATAGCTTCTGAAGGATAAAGAGTAGCAACTTTAGGTTTGATTCTTAATAATTTGGTTTAACCCTTTATTAGTTTGAATGCTGTTAAGCATTCAAACTATTGTTTTCCTGTTTCTCTTTATTAGTTTGAATGCTGTTAAGCATTCAAACTATTGTTTTCCTGTTTCTCTTTATTATTCTTCTTCTTCTTCTTCTTCTTCTTATTATTCTGCTTCCGTACACTTTTTTGAACCTTTTCAACTCCTTAAAATTTTCAGCTATTTCAGCAAATTTGGTATCAAATCGTTCAGCTCGTTAAGCTCTTTCCGGCTATTACTTTTGGTATTGATACGTTTAATATTTTAGGAGATATTCAGCTTTTTCTGCGATTTTTCAGCCCATTGAAATGAATGGGAAAAGCTTCAAATCCTTCAAATTTTCAGAAAATCATTCAGCTTGTTTGAACTTTAACTACTTCAGCATACTTCAACCTAGAGACTTCATTCAACTTTTAACAAGCTCAGAACACATTCAGCTCTTATCTGATTATTCAGCTTCTTGATATCTTTTACGGTTTTTCTACAGTCACAGGTTGAACTTGAGGTACGATTTGGGAAAGTTCAGGAACTTCTCCTCCTCCCCCCATTCAAAAGAATAGGGCCGAAAACCGACTTTGCTCGACTTCAGACCGTGTCCTGAGAGAACCGTAGAACCGACGGAAATGAGACTTGCACTGCATAAAAGCTGACGAAAATTCCTCCGTTTTGAGCTATAATTTATGGACGTACTCCAAACATTGTGGTCGTAGTGATAATCTCTTTGGAGAGTAATCAGTTTTCAGAAATGTTTCTCACACCTCTAAACTGTTTCCAACTGCCGATCCTTCACTCTAACATTTTTAGGTCACAACCTCTGCGAACACATGTTTGCTACAGCCACATCGTTTGGGCTACTGAAACAATTATATCTGAAAAAGTAGGAATCTTCGTCAGCTTCGATAGGATGTCTTCATTTTTGCTGTAGCTGTCACGGTTCGGACGCTACGAGCCTCAGAAGGCAGACAGTGCCAGATTTTCCCATTGACTCCCATAATAATCCAGACATGTGATTCGATCGCTGTCTGAGAGATGAAATTGTCTCCTCATATCTCCTACACAATTCAACGTAGCCACACAAAAATTCACACAGAGCACCATCGAAGCCTTCTGA